>VDFB02110765.1:0-91757 GCA_007258455.2 Sequoia sempervirens | reverse complement strand
TTACTAAAAATAGTAAGTATCTCCGAATCTGATGAAAATTTGCTGAGAGCTGCTGGAAGCACACCGACAACAATGTTAAGCTTGGTTTTCAATTTATTCACTTTACTCAACCCTGAACTGACCAAAAGACAAAAACCCTAATTCCAGACCTGGCCAAATTTCATGTTAAAGCTCACAGACGAGAACGTCCCCGAAAAGACAGACAGAACGAGAGAGAGACAACAGCAAAAACAAACCAACACCAAACCAAAAGCAAAGCCAAAATTAGGGGGTCCCCATTTGCAATGGGGCGATGTGTGAAAAACATCACAACATTAGCCCCAACCCGAATAAATGTTCCTGAACATTTCAAAGACAAAGTCCATTCCATACTCAGAACCTTTGGACAATTCTTTCAAGACCTATCAACTGACTAGGGGATATACTAAAAAGGGAAGAGGAATCCTAAATTGGATCAAGGCACCTCATCTTTTGATTACAAGTGTGTGCATATGCGTTCATTCCGGCTCAAAAGACCGTTGAAGCTCCTAGAATCTATCGTGGCAAGTTATATAAATATCTTACTTCAAAAGCATCCTGGACATTGCCTTGCTGCCAGTCAGGCGTCCATAGCCCCGACAAGGTTGTCGCTACAATTCTCACGAATATTGCTCCACTGCCGGCTAGGCGTCCATAGCCCCGGTGGAGTTACTCGTATGTTCCCAAAACCAATATTTCATAATATCTCTTTCATTTCATTTTCTCATTCTTTTATCTTCAGATATTTCTTTTAAGCACATTCTCTTTTCATCATTTGATTTCTCCGTCAATTCCTTGATTGGCTGGCAGGCAATGAAGCCTCCAATGGGTTTGAGAATTGTAGTGGCGCTGAAGCAAGATGTAAGATTTTCACCTGCCAAGACCTCTCCTAAGAAACCTCAATGATTTAGAGCAATTAATCATGTGTGTAAAATATAGCAATCGCGAGACTTGGTGTCAAGACACAATAGATGATTCCCTTCTGAGTGAAGTACAAATCCCAACCAAATGATAAGACTTGAAAGAATAACCTCGGATTCTAAAGCACTTCCTGGATGATTATCTAAGAAATGGACTAACATTATGCTGGGCCCTGGTGAAAACAACACAACACCCCTTCACAAATGGGATCCCCATTTATTGAAAGCAACAACTAAACTATGAAAGCAAGACAACTAATCTAAACAAAAACAAAAACTTTAAGCAAACAACAATCAAAAGACCTAAGTACATACAACTCCTAGCATGATTTCTTAGGATGTTCAGTAATAGCAAAGCAGTAGTAATAGTGCGAAGCTTTGCAAACTTGTCTTTAAACTCGGAAAAATATTCTTTCACAATACCAATCTCAAACTCAAGCAAAACTTCAGGAAAGATTAGCAATTGAGGCAACTCATCTGGACCATGATTAATCCATAAACAAGTTTTCTTTCCAAAATCTCCATAATCAAAATGATATTCTTGGTAGCCAACAGTAGGGAAAGATACAACCTGGTGGTCTTCATTCGCTGGCATGCATTTTTGCCTGTCATCCACTGCTTCATCAGGAGGCCGAAGTTGATGGTGAACCATACCTCTCGCATCCAAAACGTGTGGACGATCCAAACTGGGAGGAGTGGGGCGGGAAATAAATTCAAGAGGGCATTTGGAAACTTGGATCACTTCATGCGCTGACTCCTTTTGGATCTCTAGTAACGGCTCAAGCCCCAACCCAAATTGCTCTTCACTTTCTATCTCTTCATCAAGCAGTGTTTCATTTGTTTCAATTTCATCAAGCAATTCTTCCATGACCGTGTATAATGGATCAAGTGCTGACGCGAAGTGCCCTTCATATTTTTCCTCCATCTTGGTAGCCCATTGATCGTCAAACACATCATCTTGCCCTAAGCTGCTTACCATTTCCTCCATCTCACTCATGCATGATTGAACTTTTTCATCGAGTAGCATCCTTTCTTGGAGTGTATTAGAATCGCTTTCTTCTTTACGTTCCCTTCCTTGAGAGAATGAACATTGAAAATTTCTCACACCTGTCACTTGATGGTTTTCAATAGATTGCAACCTCGTACATTCACTTTCCTCCATGTGCTGACAGTTGCCTTGGGTGTTCCCTCTTGTTTGGATGTATGCCATTGCTTCTTTAATCTTTGCTCCAATAGCCTCTTGTTCTAGCGTGATGTAGGAACAATCTTCATCTGCTTGCTCCCTAAGCTCAATCACATCCTCCTGTTGCGACTTACTTTCCATGTTGTTAGATGATGTTGAGGTATATTCTTGATTTGGTGCTGAAAACGTTTGTGTAGCATATTCAATCCATCTTTTGTCTTTGAATAATCCATATGGTAGCGCTGGTAATCCGAGGCGACTTCTAGCGAAGTTGATGGCTAGTTCACATGTTGTGCAAGTGAACTCTGGATGGGGTGCGTTGTGAATCCGGCACCAACGAGGGAGCAAAACACTTTTCAAGGGATCATTGCCAAGTTCCATCTGACCTTGGATCCTAAGTATGAATCTTGCGAAAGCCTCATTCACCACTTCCGGACGACTATAATCATCAGGTTCTACATCCAATACTCCTGGCTTGGGAACATCCCAGAAATTTTTTTTTCTTGGAGAACAAGCTCTATCCTTGAGAGGAATGTTAGGCAACTGATTTCTTCATGCTGGGAGGTCTCATGAATTCGGCATCTCCCTGGCAAAGCAAACTTGGACAAATTCTCGGGCCATAGCTGTGCATTCAATCTTTCATGAATCTGAGCAATATCTGTAAAACTGTCTCGAGAGCAACAAACGTGCTCATCCATTGAGAAATCTCTTTTTTGATTTTCCATTTTTTGATTTATTTTTTTTTTGAATTTTTCAACTTTTCACTTTTTTTGGATTTTTTGACATAAGAGAGATCTAACATATCTCTGATTTGGAATTTCAAAGCTCATACTGCTTCCTTCCAGCCTCTGGAACAATTCGAAGCTCGCCCTCCTTCTAGCGCCAATTCTGTTGACGTGGTTTTTGAGACCGCACCAACACAGAATAAAGTCTCCCAACGGACGCTCTATCCTCTCTTGATCAAAGTATTCCGCACGCTAAGATTGCAAGAAAGTTCGTGCGTTCAACTCCAAGGTTCCTTTAATGCGAATAGGCTCAGTTTGGCTCGATGTGATTTGCTGGTATTTCAAGGGGACTTACAGAATTGTTCGGCGGTTGACAGCAGACAGCTGACTAAGGGTTTTCATGTAATTCGAATGATTTGGCAGGTGAGCACGGGATTCCTAATACTAATCGGAAATGTGCGGAAAGTAAAAGGGGGTTTAGGGCCTAAGAAACTAACATTCTATTCTAAATGCAGGATATGTGGAGCTTCGTTTCAATAGACTTCAACCGGATTTCACCTAGCCTCCGTCGGACAGCCTCAGCAAAATCGGTACAATCTTCAAAGGGGAATAGCGAAAGATGTTCAAGTTATGACTTAACATGCATACACCATCACAACGACGCATATAAGCATATAAATCACAACCGAAGTTAAACACAAAATAATGTCCAGTTGACCACACAAGGCGAACTTATCATCAACAAGCCGCTAGTGGTATGGAGTAAAGCGAAGCTATCTCAATGAAACACCACACATCAAAGTAAGCTACTTGCATGAATTTAAACTACTTGGATACGAAAGGAAGAAGAAACCTTGCTAGCATTTCATGACAAGACGAATTTCATCATCAATGAAAAGATCTATTATCATAAAATGTGTTACACAACAATCTCTTCAAAAGTTTTCAAAGGGAAAACTTTCTCTCTTCTCCAAATTATGCAAAAATGCTCTACAATGCTACACTATCTAATTCTAATGCTAATACTCTCTCAATGTCTACTGTCTACTATCTAATTCTAATTTTCTAATGCCTTACAAATGAGAGGGACTCCCCCTTTTATAGCTAGCCAAGTCCCAAAAGACGGCTAGGGTTACAATCAATAGAGTGGCCAGAATCGTGCCACCTCAGCCCTAAATAATATTGCCCTAAAAACCGCCACAGAGGAGAGTGGGGTAATAAATGCGCCATAATGTCCACCATCATCCTTCTAGAAGATTCCATTTGCAGACGCGTTCACACTGTCCTTGATCTTCCTTCTTGGCGTTATCCTTTGACTTCTTCCACCTGAGGGTCTTCATCTTTGTCACTTGAGTTAACACTTAGCCAACTTCTTGCAACCTTTTCTCTTCGAGAGTGAAACTCATAACTTTATCTTCCTTCGAAGGTTGTGATATCATCGTGCTTCACCACTTCCAGACATCGTGCTTGGCCTCGACGTTTCTCCTGCAAAACAAGCAAGGAGAGGGGTATTAGAATACTTTATGATATAAACTTAACTCGCTTACCTGATCCTCACGCTCCAACCTTCAAGCGTTCATCGCCAACTTTGTGTTCAAGTTCATGCCTTAGACAAACTTCATCTTTGAGAAATTCATTTCACCTGCTGGAGCTCTGATAACCTCGATTTTATTTATTTCTGGCTCAAGAAAACTATCTTCACGAAGGATTGAAGCAAATTCACCTAGGCAGCTTTCTTTCAAATTCATCATCTGGAGAATTTCACCTTGAAAACACATTTTTTCATTTTTGCCTTAGAAAGTTTTCAGATTTCCCTTAGGAAATTCATCAACCTGGTGCCCACTTAAAATCTTCATCCCAGAATCCTCGACAAACTGTGGAAGACCTTAAAATCCACTCCTCATCGATAAACTTCGATACCCAGAAGAAAATTTTCACCAGAACGCGTCGAATCTATGGGTACCCAACGAACGGGTTCATTTAATTTTCTGGAATTTTGAACCTTAGAAAATATTTCCCTGTGAAATTTAAATCCGTTCTTCGATCTTCTCTGAGAATTTTGCTCTGACTTGGAAAATTTGTATCAATTCTGTGCAGCTGGCAATCACTGACTTCATCTCTGGCAACTCTGCTCGTGCTTCAAGAAAATCTTATCTCTTCAGAGTCTAGGCGCATTTTCTAGAGGAAGAAAATATTTTGTGCCTTAGAAATTTTTGAATCACTTCGAAAATTTTGCCTTAGAAAATTTTATATCCAACTCGATCAATTTTGCCTGTGAAAATATCAACTTCACTTAGAAAATTTTTCATAGAGGTGCCTGGCACATTTTATTTTTCTAGCCACCGTTTTGTATTTCACTTCACACTTGAAAAATATTTTATCACTCATCTTTTATTTCATTTTACCACCCTTGAGGAAAATCACGCCTTAGCACATATCCCTTCACCACGCCCTAGAAAATATTCCTAACAATCTCCACTTTAGGCGCATAACACTTGATAAAAAAAAAAAACGCCTAGCACACCACCATTTACCACGCCTAGGAGTATCTTCACTTACTTGTTACCTTACTTACCACTCTTATTTACCTTTTACACTTCAATGTGGGCGCATTTGAGCATGTCAAGAGGATGAAACTTTCTCCAACGCCTTATGTGACTTTTCAACTTCCATTTTTGTCCTCACTTGAGCTAGCTTGGGCGCATTTCTATGTGGATGAAGGATAACAATGTTTGACTTTGTTGACTCTTTCCTACCTTGAGCGCATTTTTGATGTGGAGGAGGACAAAACATTTCAAACGCCTTGGAGTGACCCTTCATCTCCCACGTTTTGTCTTCACATGCCCTCTTTTGGGCGCATTTTGCCTATAGTGGAGGATGGAAACATTTGACTTGTTTGACCAGCTTCTAACTTAGGCGCATTTGCTACTTGATGGAGGATAAAAACGCCTTTGACTCCTCCTGTGAATCTTTGACCTCCCTCTTGAGATGGGCGCATTTAGCCATATGTGAAGGACGAGTTTTGTTGACCTCTTGACCCTTTTGCTTGCTGGGCGCATTTGAACTTGCATGAAGGATGGCGCATTTAGAGGGTGGTGGAGGATGAACTCCAGACTTAGAAAATTTTGCCATCAACCTTTTTCCTCTTCAAGTTTGGGCACATTTTGCCCCTGGAGGTGGATGAAACTTATACTTAGAAATTTTTTTGCAACTTTTCCTTCTTTCATCTTGGGCGCATTTTGCTAGGCCTGCAGGATAAAAAGTGTTGACTTTTCTTTGACTATCTTCGAACTTGGCGAATTTAGGCCTGTGTACTGGACGAACTTCAAACTTGGAATTTTTTCATGCCTCCTCATCAGCTGGGCGCATTTTGCCATGTCAACTGGATGAAGTTCTAGACTTAGACAAATTTTCATCATCTTTCGCCAGCTTACGTGCCCTGCTATTTATAGTAAGTTTCTTGATTTTGCGTCCCTGAAGCTCGGACTGGCTTGAAATTTTGAACATAGCATCCTCATAGCTTCCTTGTCCTGCCGACACTGCCATTTTTAGTCAACCTGCTATCTTTAGCCTGTTTCTGAAGGTGGCTTACTATTAATAGTAAGCTCGTGTTTCTGATAGCTCCCAAGCTCCGATCGAGTTGAAATTTGAATGAGGCTCCCTCTGCGTGACACGCTGTCGACAACGATGCATGCAAGCGATTTACTATTTTTATGTTTCCAGTTTGAGCTATAAATAGTAAGTGCTCGGATTTGACTTAAATTTCACGTGAGGTAACTGGAAAGGGCCAATCGCGATGGTTACATCGGTTTTGAAGATTTTTGACTTTGATAGCTATTTTAGGCTCAGAGAACATTTCAATTGCCTTGCATCGTATCAAAGTCTGGATTTGCTCGTTTACGTGGCCTTGCCCGATCGGCAAAACCGAATGCGAGCTAACGGAAGCTGGCAGGGACACTACACCGCTGAAAATAGCAAGTTCCTTAATGAGTGAGAATCCGCCGGAACGTATCACACCATCAGCGAAGCTCTCAGCTCCTCCCGGGAATCACGACATGCAAAAAGAAACCTCGACATGCAAACCTAAAAATAGCCGCAATTTGAATTAAGAAAGTAGTCGTCGTCTTGCATGTGCGTCATCAGCGAAGGTCTCGAAAAAACCGAAGGAATATCGGACATGCAAAGAAAATCTACGCATCACCCGGACCACAGAAGGTAGATAGAGGCCGAGCTGCTAAAAATAGTAAGTCGTCTGTTTTCGCTCAAATTTTGCACGCGAATAGTCTGATATGCTCTGAATGCTGTGTGACTGTCGGAACCTCAAAAGTGCTGACAAATTGCCCTGAATTGTGCACTTACTAAAAATAGTAAGTAACTCGGAATCTGATAAATTTTTGCTGAGAGCCTGCTGGAAGCACACTGACAACAATGTTAAGCTTGGTTTTCAATTTATTCACTTTACTCAACCCTGAACTGACCAAAAGACAAAACCCTAATTCCAGACCTGGCCAAATTTCATGTTAAAGCTCACAGACGAGAACGTCCCCGAAAAGACAGACAGAACGAGAGAGAGACAACAGCAAAAACAAACCAACACCAAACCAAAAGCAAAGCCAAAATTAGGGGGTCCCCATTTGCAATGGGGCGATGTGTGAAAAACATCACAACATTAGCCCCAACCCGAATAAATGTTCCTGAACATTTCAAAGACAAAGTCCATTCCATACTCAGAACCTTTGGACAATTCTTTCAAGACCTATCAACTGACTAGGGGATATACTAAAAAGGGAAGAGGAATCCTAAATTGGATCAAGGCACCTCATCTTTTGATTACAAGTGTGTGCATATGCGTTCATTCCGGCTCAAAAGACCGTTGAAGCTCCTAGAATCTATCGTGGCAAGTTATATAAATATCTTACTTCAAAAGCATCCTGGACATTGCCTTGCTGCCAGTCAGGCGTCCATAGCCCCGACAAGGTTGTCGCTACAATTCTCACGAATATTGCTCCACTGCCGGCTAGGCGTCCATAGCCCCGGTGGAGTTACTCGTATGTTCCCAAAACCAATATTTCATAATATCTCTTTCATTTCATTTTCTCATTCTTTTATCTTCAGATATTTCTTTTAAGCACATTCTCTTTTCATCATTTGATTTCTCCGTCAATTCCTTGATTGGCTGGCAGGCAATGAAGCCTCCAATGGGTTTGAGAATTGTAGTGGCGCTGAAGCAAGATGTAAGATTTTCACCTGCCAAGACCTCTCCTAAGAAACCTCAATGATTTAGAGCAATTAATCATGTGTGTAAAATATAGCAATCGCGAGACTTGGTGTCAAGACACAATAGATGATTCCCTTCTGAGTCAAGTACAAATCCCAACCAAATGATAAGACTTGAAAGAATAACCTCGGATTCTAAAGCACTTCCTGGATGATTATCTAAGAAATGGACTAACATTATGCTGGGCCCTGGTGAAAACAACACAACACCCCTTCACAAATGGGATCCCCATTTATTGAAAGCAACAACTAAACTATGAAAGCAAGACAACTAATCTAAACAAAAACAAAAACTTTAAGCAAACAACAATCAAAAGACCTAAGTACATACAACTCCTAGCATGATTTCTTAGGATGTTCAGTAATAGCAAAGCAGTAGTAATAGTGCGAAGCTTTGCAAACTTGTCTTTAAACTCGGAAAAATATTCTTTCACAATACCAATCTCAAACTCAAGCAAAACTTCAGGAAAGATTAGCAATTGAGGCAACTCATCTGGACCATGATTAATCCATAAACAAGTTTTCTTTCCAAAATCTCCATAATCAAAATGATATTCTTGGTAGCCAACAGTAGGGAAAGATACAACCTGGTGGTCTTCATTCGCTGGCATGCATTTTTGCCTGTCATCCACTGCTTCATCAGGAGGCCGAAGTTGATGGTGAACCATACCTCTCGCATCCAAAACGTGTGGACGATCCAAACTGGGAGGAGTGGGGCGGGAAATAAATTCAAGAGGGCATTTGGAAACTTGGATCACTTCATGCGCTGACTCCTTTTGGATCTCTAGTAACGGCTCAAGCCCCAACCCAAATTGCTCTTCACTTTCTATCTCTTCATCAAGCAGTGTTTCATTTGTTTCAATTTCATCAAGCAATTCTTCCATGACCGTGTATAATGGATCAAGTGCTGACGCGAAGTGCCCTTCATATTTTTCCTCCATCTTGGTAGCCCATTGATCGTCAAACACATCATCTTGCCCTAAGCTGCTTACCATTTCCTCCATCTCACTCATGCATGATTGAACTTTTTCATCGAGTAGCATCCTTTCTTGGAGTGTATTAGAATCGCTTTCTTCTTTACGTTCCCTTCCTTGAGAGAATGAACATTGAAAATTTCTCACACCTGTCACTTGATGGTTTTCAATAGATTGCAACCTCGTACATTCACTTTCCTCCATGTGCTGACAGTTGCCTTGGGTGTTCCCTCTTGTTTGGATGTATGCCATTGCTTCTTTAATCTTTGCTCCAATAGCCTCTTGTTCTAGCGTGATGTAGGAACAATCTTCATCTGCTTGCTCCCTAAGCTCAATCACATCCTCCTGTTGCGACTTACTTTCCATGTTGTTAGATGATGTTGAGGTATATTCTTGATTTGGTGCTGAAAACGTTTGTGTAGCATATTCAATCCATCTTTTGTCTTTGAATAATCCATATGGTAGCGCTGGTAATCCGAGGCGACTTCTAGCGAAGTTGATGGCTAGTTCACATGTTGTGCAAGTGAACTCTGGATGGGGTGCGTTGTGAATCCGGCACCAACGAGGGAGCAAAACACTTTTCAAGGGATCATTGCCAAGTTCCATCTGACCTTGGATCCTAAGTATGAATCTTGCGAAAGCCTCATTCACCACTTCCGGACGACTATAATCATCAGGTTCTACATCCAATACTCCTGGCTTGGGAACATCCCAGAAATTTTTTTTTCTTGGAGAACAAGCTCTATCCTTGAGAGGAATGTTAGGCAACTGATTTCTTCATGCTGGGAGGTCTCATGAATTCGGCATCTCCCTGGCAAAGCAAACTTGGACAAATTCTCGGGCCATAGCTGTGCATTCAATCTTTCATGAATCTGAGCAATATCTGTAAAACTGTCTCGAGAGCAACAAACGTGCTCATCCATTGAGAAATCTCTTTTTTGATTTTCCATTTTTTGATTTATTTTTTTTTTGAATTTTTCAACTTTTCACTTTTTTTGGATTTTTTGACATAAGAGAGATCTAACATATCTCTGATTTGGAATTTCAAAGCTCATACTGCTTCCTTCCAGCCTCTGGAACAATTCGAAGCTCGCCCTCCTTCTAGCGCCAATTCTGTTGACGTGGTTTTTGAGACCGCACCAACACAGAATAAAGTCTCCCAACGGACGCTCTATCCTCTCTTGATCAAAGTATTCCGCACGCTAAGATTGCAAGAAAGTTCGTGCGTTCAACTCCAAGGTTCCTTTAATGCGAATAGGCTCAGTTTGGCTCGATGTGATTTGCTGGTATTTCAAGGGGACTTACAGAATTGTTCGGCGGTTGACAGCAGACAGCTGACTAAGGGTTTTCATGTAATTCGAATGATTTGGCAGGTGAGCACGGGATTCCTAATACTAATCGGAAATGTGCGGAAAGTAAAAGGGGGTTTAGGGCCTAAGAAACTAACATTCTATTCTAAATGCAGGATATATGGAGCTTCGTTTCAATAGACTTCAACCGGATTTCACCTAGCCTCCGTCGGACAGCCTCAGCAAAATCGGTGCAATCTTCAAGGGAAATAGCGAAAGATGTTCAAGTTATGACTTAACATGCATACACCATCACAACGACGCATATAAGCATATAAATCACAACCGAAGTTAAACACAAAATAATGTCCAGTTGACCACACAAGGCGAACTTATCATCAACAAGCCGCTAGTGGTATGGAGTAAAGCGAAGCTATCTCAATGAAACACCACACATCAAAGTAAGCTACTTGCATGAATTTAAACTACTTGGATACGAAAGGAAGAAGAAACCTTGCTAGCATTTCATGACAAGACGAATTTCATCATCAATGAAAAGATCTATTATCATAAAATGTGTTACACAACAATCTCTTCAAAAGTTTTCAAAGGGAAAACTTTCTCTCTTCTCCAAATTATGCAAAAAATGCTCTACAATGCTACACTATCTAATTCTAATGCTAATACTCTCTCAATGTCTACTGTCTACTATCTAATTTTCTAATGAGATACAAATGAGGGGGACTCCCCCTTTATATAGCTAGCCAAGTCCCAAAAGACGGCTAGGGTTACAATCAATAGAGTGGCCAGAATCGTGCCACCTCAGCCCTAAATAATATTGCCCTAAAAACCGCCACAAAGGAGAGTGGGGTAATAAATGCGCCATAATGTCCACCATCATCCTTCTAGAAGATTCCATTTGCAGACGCGTTCACACTGTCCTTGATCTTCCTTCTTGGCGTTATCCTTTGACTTCTTCCACCTGAGGGTCTTCATCTTTGTCACTTGAGTTAACACTTAGCCAACTTCTTGCAACCTTTTCTCTTCGAGATTGAAACTCATAACTTTATCTTCCTTCGAAGGTTGTGATATCATCGTGCTTCACCACTTCCAGACATCGTGCTTGGCCTCGACGTTTCTCCTGCAAAACAAGCAAGGAGAGGGGTATTAGAATACTTTATGATATAAACTTAACTCGCTTACCTGATCCTCACGCTCCAACTTTCAAGCGTTCATCGCCAACTTTGTGTTCAAGTTCATGCCTTAGACAAACTTCATCTTTGAGAAATTCATTTTCTACTGGAACTCGATAACCGATTTTATTTATTTCGGCTCAAGAAAACTATCTTCACGAAGGATTGAAGCAAATTCACCTAAGCAGTTTCTTTCAAATTCATCATCTGGAGAATTTCACCTTGAAAACACATTTTCTTCATTTTTGCCTTAGAAAGTTTTCAGATTTCCCTTAGGAAATTCATCAACCTGGTGCCCACTTAAAATCTTCATCCCAGAATCCTCGACAAACTGTGGAAGACCTTAAAATCCACTCCTCATCGATAAACTTCGATACCCAGAAGAAAATTTTCTCCAGAACGCGTCGAATCTATGGGTACCCAACGAACGGGTTCATTTAATTTTCTGGAATTTTGAACCTTAGAAAATATTTCCCTGTGAAATTTAAATCCGTTCTTTGATCTTCTCTGAGAATTTTGCTCTGACTTGGAAAATTTGTATCAATTCTGTGCAGCTGGCAATCACTGACTTCATCTCTGGCAACTCTGCTCGTGCTTCAAGAAAATCTTATCTCTTCAGAGTCTAGGCGCATTTTCTAGAGGAAGAAAATATTTTGTGCCTTAGAAATTTTTTGAATCACTTCGAAAATTTTGCCTTAGAAAATTTTATATCCAACTCGATCAATTTTGCCTGTGAAAATATCAACTTCACTTAGAAAATTTTTCATAGAGGTGCCTGGCACATTTTATTTTTCTAGCCACCGTTTTGTATTTCACTTCACACTTGAAAAATATTTTATCACTCATCTTTTATTTCATTTTACCACCCTTGAGGAAAATCACGCCTTAGCACATATCCCTTCACCACGCCCTAGAAAATATTCCTAACAATCTCCACTTTAGGCGCATAACACTTGATAAAAAAAAAAAACGCCTAGCACACCACCATTTACCACGCCTAGGAGTATCTTCACTTACTTGTTACCTTACTTACCACTCTTATTTACCTTTTACACTTCAATGTGGGCGCATTTGAGCATGTCAAGAGGATGAAACTTTCTCCAACGCCTTATGTGACTTTTCAACTTCCATTTTTGTCCTCACTTGAGCTAGCTTGGGCGCATTTCTATGTGGATGAAGGATAACAATGTTTGACTTTGTTGACTCTTTCCTACCTTGAGCGCATTTTTGATGTGGAGGAGGACAAAACATTTCAAACGCCTTGGAGTGACCCTTCATCTCCCACGTTTTGTCTTCACATGCCCTCTTTTGGGCGCATTTTGCCTATAGTGGAGGACGAAAACATTTGACTTGTTTGACCAGCTTCTAACTTAGGCGCATTTGCTACTTGATGGAGGATAAAAACGCCTTTGACTCCTCCTGTGAATCTTTGACCTCCCTCTTGAGATGGGCGCATTTAGCCATATGTGAAGGACGAGTTTTGTTGACCTCTTGACCCTTTTGCTTGCTGGGCGCATTTGAACTTGCATGAAGGATGGCGCATTTAGAGGGTGGTGGAGGATGAACTCCAGACTTAGAAAATTTTGCCATCAACCTTTTTCCTCTTCAAGTTTGGGCACATTTTGCCCCTGGAGGTGGATGAAACTTATACTTAGAAATTTTTTTGCAACTTTTCCTTCTTTCATCTTGGGCGCATTTTGCTAGGCCTGCAGGATAAAAAGTGTTGACTTTTCTTTGACTTTCTTCGAACTTGGCGAATTTAGGCCTGTGTACTGGACGAACTTCAAACTTGGAATTTTTTCATGCCTCCTCATCAGCTGGGCGCATTTTGCCATGTCAACTGGATGAAGTTCTAGACTTAGACAAATTTTCATCATCTTTCGCCAGCTTACGTGCCCTGCTATTTATAGTAAGTTTCTTGATTTTGCGTCCCTGAAGCTCGGACTGGCTTGAAATTTTGAACGTAGCATCCTCATAGCTTCCTTGTCCTGCCGACACTGCCATTTTTAGTCAACCTGCTATCTTTAGCCTGTTTCTGAAGGTGGCTTACTATTAATAGTAAGCTCGTGTTTCTGATAGCTCCCAAGCCGTCCGGACAGAATTTGAATGGTAGCTCTCACCGCGTGACTCAATGCGACGATGCATGCAACTGATTTACTATTTTTAGCATGTTTCCAATTTGACTTACTATAAATAGTAAGTGCTCAGTTTGACTTGAAATTTCACGAAGTGCTTACGAAGGGCTTGGCCCGTCGCGCGATGGTTTACATCGGTTTTGAATATTTTGACTTTTGTTGGCTATTTTTGAAGCTCGGCTGAAACCTAAATTACGCTCGCGTATCAAAAGATCTCCGTTTGCTTTCGTTTCTGCAACACTGTGATCAGCTCGTGAATCTGAACTGCTGGGTGGCGGCTGCCGGGACATACCTGCTAAAAATAGCAAGTTCCTTACTGAGTGGGAATCACCGTTTGCATGTCACACCATCGCGAAGCTCTCGAAAAAACCATCGGGGAATCACGACGTACAAAAGAAACCTGCGACATGCAAACCCTAAAAAGAAATAGCCTCGGAGAAATTTGGATGCGAGTAATTAGATCTCGTCTTGCATGTTCACGTCATCGGCGAAGGTCTCGAAAAACCTGAAGAATATCGGACATCGCGAAAATCTCGCATCACGGACCACGAAATTACATCTTGGGAAGCCCGAGCGCTAAAATAGTAAGTCGTCGTTTTCGCTCAAATTTGGCATGCAAAGCGGTCGATATACTCGAATCTGATGTGATGATCCGGAACCTCAAAGTCTTCGACAAATTTGCCTGAATTGATGCACTTACTAAAATAGTAAGTACCTCGAATCCCCGATAAATTTTTCTTGAGAACTGGCGGAAGCATAGCGGCACAATGTTAAGCTTGGTTTTCAATTTATTCACTTCTCAACCTAAAGCGACCAAAAGGAATAAAACCCTAATTCGGACGGCCAAAATTTCAATATTAAAGCTCCACCGGTGAAGCGTCCACGAGAAAAAGCAGGAGCGAGAGAAACAGCAAAAACAAACCAACACCAAACCAAAAGCAAAGCCAAAATTAGGGGGTCCCCATTTGCAATGGGGCGATGTGTGAAAAACATCACAACAGGTAGAATCCACACAAACCGAGAAACCCTCTCAACTGCGTCAGGTTCGCCGGTGTGGGCCAATCAACAATGGCGCGGATCTTTTCAGGATCCATGTGCACTCCATCTGCACTGATAATATGACCAAGATAAAGCAATTCGGTCATTCCCAAGTCACACTTGGATTCCTTGGCGTACAAGGACTCCCTCTCCAAGATGCTCAACACTGTCTCCAAATGAGCCAAGTGCTCCTGCCAAGTCCGACTGTATATCAGGATGTCATCGAAAAAGACCAACACAAACCTCCTCAGCTGTGAATGGAAAACCCTGTTCATCGTAGACTGAAAAGTGGCTGGTGCGTTAGTGAGCCCAAATGGCATCACTATGAACTCGAAGTGCCCACAATGACATCTGAAGGCTGTCTTCTCTATGTCCTGCTCACGGACTCTGATCTGATGATAACCCGACCGTAAATCAATCTTAGTGAAATAACAGGCACCATGGAGCTCATCAATAAGCTCATCAATCCTCGGTATCGGGTATTTATTTTTAATTGTCCTCTTATTCAGGACCCTGTAATCAATGCACATGCGCAACGTTCCATCCTTCTTCTTCACCAATACAACAGAAGAAGCGAACGGTGATTTGCTCGGTCTAATGTGACCCATAGCAAGTAACTCCTTTATAGTCTTCTCGATCTCATCCTTTAATCTTTTAGGATGCCTGTAAGGAGTTATCATAACGGGTTTCGCACCCTCCTCGAGCTCAATGATGTGCTCTATCCCTCTGTCTGGAGGTCTACCTGGCGGAATATTACCGAACACCTTGTCATGCTTGACTCTCAACTGCTGGATGTCCGGATGATACTCTGTCTTTTGCTGTCCCTCCTGTAAAGGTGCTAAATGACACTTTGCAGCCCACTCTACCATGTCATGACGCATGAGCCGCTCCATTTGGCGAAAAGAAATTGTTTTAAGGTCGCTGTCCCGTATTGCCTTAAGGATGTGTGTCTTCCCGTCGACCTCAAAACGAATCTCCATATCCTTGAGACGAAGTGTGACCTCCTCCAGTGAGTGTAACCACTTCATTCCCAAGACTAAATCAATGTCTCCCATATTAACAACATAATAATCTGCCTTGAACTCATAGTTGTTCAAGCGTAAGGGGAGATCTCTAATCATGCGCTCACATCTCAAAGTGTATCCATCTGCCACTTTGACTCTGATGCCCTCGAAATCTTCAGTAATGAGTCCTCGTTTCTCAACGAATCTAGCATCTATAAAGTTATGCGTGGCTCCTGTATCTAATAGGGTAATGACCCTCTGTCCTGCTAATACACCACGAAGCCTGAAAGAACCCTCCTGCTGGATGCTAGACAAACGGGCCTCCTGTACCTGAAGCTCGGGCTCTGACTCTGCTCTAGGCTCTGGAGCCTCTGACTCTGAATCATCTGTATGCTCTGGCTGATCAGACTTGTCTGATTCTGAGTCCTCATAGTATGCCCACATCACACGATTTTCCTTGCCCTTAGGTCTTAGAGGACAATCGTGACTGGCATCATATGGTCCCTTGCAGTAGAAGCAAAGCTTCTTCCTGCGAAGGTCATTCAGGGCCTCACGATCCAAAGGTGGGAACTGATTTACCTTTCGAATCGTTTTTATAATCTGATTTGTCTTTGTTATAATCAGATTTATCCTTGTTTTTATTGAAGCCCTTGTTATCTCTGAACGATGAAGAACCTCTGGAGTTGAATTTATTTGACGGGGCTGCGAACTCCATGTTACGTGCTTTCTTCATCGCCTCCTGTAATGATGGAGGATCAAAGGCTTTGATCCAGCCTCTCAGTGGCTCGGTCAAACCCTCCATAAAGAGTACTACCAACCGCCTCTCGATATGCTCGGAACCATGACGGATAGCCTCTGAAAGTCACTGATATAAGCCTCGAGACTGCCACTCTGCCTCAACTGTGCTAAGTCTCTGGAAGTAGGTTTCCTGGATCCTTCCGGTCAAACCTCTCTACCAATCTATCCACGAACTCCTGGTAGGTAGTAATCCTGTCGTGCTGTAAGGTCACCATGCCGTGGTGCCACCAGTCGTATGCTACTCCCTCGAGGTGCAGTGTAGCATATCTAATAGCGTCTCTCTCCGCCATCGGACGCAAAGTGAGGAATGTGTCAAGCTTGCTAATCCAAGCTTGGGCTGTCATCTTCCCACTTCCATCAAACATCACCAGATTAAGCCTATTAGTTGCATGTTTGAGGTCGTTATTTTGCTGCTGGGGTCTCCAATCCTGTCGAACCCTGTTGTGTTCTCGCCTCTGTGTAACAAAACGGTCAAAAGAGATCCGTTCTCTGACTGCAGGAGGTATCAACTCCCACTCCTCGTTCGCTGCCATAAGGTTATCAACAAACAAATCCTCGTGCTCATCATCTGGTATAGCCTCATCGGGCTCCTGTCTCGTGAAAGTAGGCCTAGTAGGCCTATCGGCTGTCGTGACACAGATCCTCGGAGCTCTCCGTGACCCTGCCTCACTCCTGTCATCGTCACGATGTGGTGACGGTCTCCTCGGAGTACCCAATCTCTGTAGTGCCCGCGTCAAGCTGCAATACCTCAGTCGACTGTCGCTGACCTGCACGTATATCCCTGAGTGCAAGCAAGACCTCAGCATCATCCTGATCCCTGTTATTCTGTGGGATCTCTGTCCTCGGTATATCTGTCCTATCAGCCCTATCATTCCTGTCAGCCATGATTTATGGCTGTCTGCTCAAACTGTGTTGCCTTTCAATCAAGGCACGTCTGCGTGTATAATACCTGTATGTATCAAATTCCTCTGGCTGCATGTGATGGCTAAACCCTAAGGATGGCAGGATTTAGCTCTGATACCACTGTAGAAACCCTAGTTTCCCCCTGACACTGCTTCTGACTGAGTTTTACGTTTTTTTGAAGGTTTTTGGTTTTTTTGCAAATTTTGTGTTTTTGATGCAATAAATGAAAAGTACGGCTTTGCCAGAAAATAATAATAAATTCTCTAAAAATGCTAGATCTTCAATGTGCTTAGGAAATATAGCAAAGAATGAAGGTGTTTGCTCTATTATTCAAATGATCTCAATACAAAATGTTCTGCTAACATGCAACAATAAAATAATGATTTTTATTGGTAAAAAACCTGGTAAAAACAGCAAGCTGAAGATGGTACAGATTTGTACGGCTGCAATAAATGTTGAGTCTTCCTCCAGTTTAGTGATGCCAGATGCCTCCAGCAATCCCAGCGCCCACACAGGAAATAGCTTTGCAAGATAAGAATGGCGTTTCTTATTTATGGAAGAAGTACAGCTCAAGCAATAGTACGGCCTGTCAGAAGTACGGCTGCAGCAGCTATGAAAATGTATGGCCCTTCTCCAATACTGATATGCAAGTCTCTGTAATAGATGAATGTTGGCGCCTTGATGAATGAAAGATATCCTGAATGCTAAACTCTGACAAAAGCTCTGAATATATAAAATCTCTGATGCTCAATGATTTCCTCTGAATAAGAAAACCTCTGCTGGCAATAGATCAAGTGATATTTCACACTCTCTGAATTGCTTTCCGCTGGAGATGGCTCGTTCCCCAAGGAAGTTGAGTTCAAACCCTAAAGTCTGTGCTCAGATCAATTTGATCAGTTCTCAAAATCCAATAATCTCATAATGGCACAATTTCCAAGGCAAATGCACTATAAGGCTGAAAAGTGCGATTTCCTTAAGAATAGGGTTTCATTAAAATATTCACTTTTAATTCTTTTAATTTCTCCATAGTTCTCAGCTGAATATTTTAATATAATTTAAATGTCAAACTGGCCCCTTTTGATGATGGGCGCACCCCTCAAGGCAAATCACTTAAGTTATAATATAACATTATAACTTTATATTATAAATCATTAAATAATTAATATTTAATCAATATAATTAAATATTAATATTTTCCTCGTTACTCATCTAATTACCGATCCGTCTGATGCTGACGAAATCTGAAGTGATTCCGGATGCCGCCAAAGCCCTACTGCTAAAAATAGCAAGGGTCCCACACTGCCTGCCGGGAACTGCTAAAAATAGCAATTCTGCAAAAAGCCTCCGATCGAGCCAGAACGAAAGACCACTGATCAAACTCTACTAACTGAAGCTGAGCCAAGCTCCGAAGTGACCCTCTATCCAATCAATCAGCCTACGAGGGTCGTGTGATAGGCCAATCCTGTCCTCTGAGAGATGTCACTGAGAAGGGGACATGACAATAATCACATCAGCACAAACCATAGTCACCAAGAAATTTTGATACAAGTACTGTATCCTTGCCCTTGAACCAGAGTTTCCTACTAAACATGGAACAAAGTAAGCAAAATACTGGCTTATCAATTGTCTTCTGGTATTTAGTTGACTAAGCAAATCATCTAGAAAGATAATCTTAACATGGGGAAAAAGAAAAAACATCCAGAGTCAGTGTAAACTATAGCACAAACAACCGAAGTAGATTCCTACTCAGTTTCCATCTTTCTTCATACATAAGAAAATAAGAAGACAAAATCGACACATTGGTAAATAGAAGTTATAGATTTCTATAAAAACCATTTTGGAGATGCCTTTGTTCACTATGAAGTGGCATGAACAATCAAGGAGGCAGTTAAAGCAGCACCCCATACACATGAAGACTAGACATGATGCAATTCACCTGGTACACTTGTCACATCCCTGTAGTCAAAGACTAGAAACAGGATAAGAGTACAAGGAGACCGCATAGTTAGTGTGGGAATGGTAACTAGGGGTGAAGGAGGTGTGCACCATTAATGAGGCATGGCATCCCCACCATTATCATGCAATCTCTACATGAAAGTTGGGACAACCATCAACGCCCATTCCATTCAAAGCTTCAGATGAGAGGACAAAATGGCATGCAAGGCAGGAAATGCATGAAACAGATTTGTTAAAAAGGTTTTAAAAACTTTCAAGGAGAGGCAATTGACAGGCATAAAATCCAAACTGCATAACCTTGGTTGGCATCCTCCTTTCCTGCACTAAAGGGAAGCTTCCAAACAGGCTATGGATGCCCATCAAAACCTGAAGAATATCTTTTGATGCAAGGAAATAAAAGAGGGCACAAATGGTGGACAAAATGCCTCAAAGAAATGTGGTCTCAAGGATGACAACGGCTACAGGATACCCACAAAAGGGGTTTGTTGAAAAAGATGGTTTTAGAAACTTTGAAGCAAACGAAATTGACAAGTGAAAATCTAGATTCCACGACCTTTCTTGGCATCCTCCCTGTTGGCGCCAAAACCAGAGCTTCAAACAAGCTATGTAGGTCCATCAAGCATAAGGAACAAAGGATTTTCAGTAGAGTGAGGAGGAGGAGGGGGTTTCAATTCAATATCCTAAGGTACAACTAGTGGTTTCTTCAAGCGAATTAGAGGAGGTAAAAACCGTAAGTGTTGTATCTGCTGAAGTAAATAAAATATCTGCATTACAATTAAGGAAAGTATTGGGGTGTAATATTGGGTTCTACATTACCTCAAACACCAAACACCTCTATATACAGGTGCACCATAGGTAATTGATTTGGTAGCATGTGTTAAATGTTTTACCATTTTTACAAATTACATATAGTCTATGTAAGATGCAAAAGTTGGGACACTACCATTAGTTATGTGAAACCATGATGAATCATAAACTCACGCAATGTTTAAAGACGTAGCTAAATGATAGGTTTTGAGCCAATATTCTATTTTTCCTCAAGCCATTGCATGTATAAAATAAAAGTTAGAGGACCAAATCTTAATATCATCTCTCCTTAGTTCACTAACCATTATGGTTCATGTAAGCTTACCTTCAGATAGGACTAAGTGAAAACAGTTAGCAATGGGAAGGATAACATTGCGTAAGCTATTGCATGATACTCCAAACAAGATGGTTGAATAACACTGTTGAGTATGTTGCTGGTGAAGGTAAATGTGATCCAAGAGAGATATTAGATGTTTACTTGTCTATATTAAATGGTTTTTTATTTATTTTGCTTAGCTGGAGTTAATGATATCAGCTAGGACAATGTGATGAACCTAGAAATTTACTTTAGCGGCTATTACTATAATCAATAATGTCAATCTTCACATTGTTACTTAGCTACATTTTGTTTTCCCCACTCTAGGCATAATGGCTTGATAAATTACTTTGAATAGTGAAAGGAAAAATACCCATGTGCTATGTTGTGAGAAGATGTGGGATATAATGGCTAGATTAAGGACATACAAATAACCTTATATTCAACTTTCCATGGTGTTGGATAATTGTGTTTTGGGTTGGTAAAATAGTGAATGGTATGGTTATTAGTTAAATGAGAACAGAGTTAGTTATATGGGAAGAAAGGATTAATTGTAGCATCCAGATATTGTGTGTATTAATGTTTATGAATTTTGTGTTATGAATAAATTTGTTGACCATAATTATCTAGTATAATAGTGGTAAGTGCTCAAGCCTCCAATCGTATCATTGATATGAAGGGTTAGGATTATGGAAGTCACTTTTGTCTAGAAAATATTGTTTATATCATTGATAGTGATTGCTGAGCTGTAATGTCCCCATTTTGGCCATATGCTCTTCTTTGATTGATAGCCTATTTCAGGAAATCCGTAGGTTGATCAGAAGTGAAATTAGGGTTTCCTTGTTTGGAGGTTTGTGGCATTTCTAGGTATTTACTATTTTTAGTAAATACTAATTTTGGCAATGGTTCAGTTGTCAGCCTTCAGTTCATCTTTTCAATTGGAGCAGTTGCTTGTGTTTAAGTTTTGGCTTTCAAAAGCATTTTTTGGTGAAATTTTGAAATAAAGGCATTAATGTTCTATTTTTCAGTTGACCCCATGGCCTAGTGGAATAACTTCAAGTTGTTTTAAAATGTGGACTTGAAGGGGGGTCAAAGTCATTAAGGAGAAAATAGAATATTAAATAAAGTTAATGTTGCCATGAAGTGGGACGCCACCCTTGAGGAAGAATTAGAAATTATTGAAATTTGAAAAGTCTCTTCTGTGACTTTTGGCGTGCCTTGAAGGGGAGTTGAAGAGTTTTCTCCTTTTCTAAAAAAAGTGAAGCCTTGCTCCAGCATTTGGTATCCATTGTTAATTGCTAAAGTTATGCTGTTGAAATGACATTGTGATTATTTCTTCGAGGGATGCTTACCTCCTAGATTCCAATCAATTCCGTGTTTGAGAGACAACACCTAATTGGTTTTTATTGCTGCTTCTCATTCAGACTAGTAGATGGAGCTCAATTGTTGAAGATTTTGGAGTTTTTCTCAGTTTTGGTGTTGCTGATATTACTACAACTGAAGGTGTTTTTTGTTAACAGCTTTTTGAGCAAATTAAATATCATTCTGGGTATGTTTGCAAAGTGGTTCTAGACCTAAGGCAACCCCTTCCACAAGAGATTGGAATTTATTTCTAGGTCTTTGATTTTATATTGCAAAATTTCCCTAGCTTGGGGCCGTACCATTCAAGGAGCATTGAATTTCGAGCCAATAAATTAATGTTGTTCTTTTGTGGCTGTTTCTTCATCTTGGTTTGGGCACCCATCCTCCAGTTGACCATTGCATTTGATTTCATTCAAATCGGAGGTAATTTGATGAAGTTATGAGCATTTCATGGTGTTTTTTGTTTGCTGATCAGAATTTCCAGAACTCAGATTTTTATATCAAATTGCATTAGTTTCCTGTTTTTGGCCTTTACTTCATCATTTGAGGGATAAACATTGTAAAGCATTCAGTCTTTACATCTTAGCATTATTCTCTATCATTGTAATACTTGTATTTGCAGATTCCTTGATTGTAAGGTTGAGATTTAGTAGTACTAATCCAACCATTGTTATTGCTGCAATTACTTGTTATAATTTCACATTAAGTACCCCTGGATGGTTTACCGCCAGTGTGGAGAATGAATGTAATCTCTCTTGTACCTGTTGATGTGATTTTCGTGACTGCACCAACACAGAATAAAGTTGCCAACGGCGACTCTATCCTCTCTTGAACAAAATCTTCTGCATGCTAAGATTGCTAGAAAGATCATGCATTCAACTACAAGGTTCCTTCATGTAGTGGATAGTCTCAGTTGGTTCGATGTGATTTTGCTGGTATTTCAAGGGGACTTACGCAATTGTTCGGCAGCAGGCAACAGACAACAGATTAAGGGCTTTCGTGTAGTTCGAATGATTTGTCGGGTAAATGCAAATTTCCTAATACTAACCAGAAATGTACTGAATTTAAAATGGTTGTAGGGATGAGAAGGTTCTAATCTACTCTAAGGCATGGGACATGGCGATCAATTCTCGTAGACTTCAACTAGGTTTTTCTTTGCCTTGCTTCGGACAGCTTCCACAAAATTGGTGCAATCTTCAGAGGAGTAATCAAAGGTATTCAAATCACAGTTCAACATGAAGATACCATCACAACGATGCATGCCAACATAGAAACCATAATCGAAGTTAAGTTCACAATGTTCCAGTTGACCACGCAAGGTGAACCCACCATCAGCGGGCCCGCTAGTGGTATGGATAAGCGAAATTCTGTTCAAATCGAGCACCGTATTCTACAATCACTAAGTACTTGCATGAAATGAAATCTACTTTACTTTAAGCTACTTCAAGATTCTATGTGAATTGGAAGGACGAAGAAGCCTCACTAGCTACTCATAACAAAGAAGAGATCACCATCAATGAAAACTCTTTTATTATGAAAGTGTTCACAACAACTTCTTACAAAGTATTCAAATGGAAGACTTTCCTTCCTTTTCAATCTAAGCTAAACTATCAAACTATGCTACCCACTATTCTATCAATCTCTCTCTATTCCTTCTCTGCTATTCTAACTCTAAAGAGGTACAAATAAGGGGGAATGCCCCTTTATATAGCTGGCCAAGTCCAATGGACGGCTCAGATTACAATTGGCTGGATGGCCCAGATTGTGCCACCTCAGCCCTAAACAAGGTTCACCCTAAAAACCGCCACCAAGAGGAGTGGGGTAAATAATGAGCAATTAATGGCCACATCCTTTAGAAGATTCTTGTTTGGAAACGCGTCTCCACTGTTCTTCCTCTTGACTGCAGACTTGATCAAACAGCTTCAACTTCTGGCATGGCAGGCACGTTCTCATTTTGAAATTCCAAGACTGCAACCTCATTCTTCTGCTTGATGATGATTTTCCTCTTTGATGTTGTTCTTCAACTTTGAAGTACTTGATGGTGACCATTAACGCTTGGGTTTCCATCTTTCCCTCCATCCCGAGATTTGAAAACATTTCTTCTTTGCCACTCGTTGGGTGCAACACTTAGCCATTTCTTCCAACATGCAACTTTTCTTCTTTCGAGGTTGTAACGTTGTCTTGGAGTATCCGTTCCATCTCTTTAAGTCATCATCGTTTGGTCTCAACGTTCCTCCTGCAAAACAAGCAAGGAGAAGAGCATCAAAACACTTCATAATATAAAGTCACTTCACTCACTTGATTTTCATGCTTTGACTCCCAAGGTCTGAGTGATCTCTGGATCTGATGGGGTTTATCACTTTTCCTCTAACAAACTTTGCGTGCTGATTGCCTGAAGGATGTCGATTGTGGATGGTTACTGTTTCTGTGTGAATGTCATGTTTCGCCCTAGATTTTAGGAAACCCTAATTTTTCTGCACATGCCTACTAAAAATAGTAAGTGCTTGATTTTTGAACCTCTGCAACTCCGTTTGATCTGAAATTTGCGCCATAGGGTCTTCATCACTTGCTTGACCTGCTCACACTGGTGCCTCGTGCTGACCTGCTATTTATAGCATGTTTTAGAAGTGACTTACTATTTATAGCAACTGCTTGATTTTGAGACTTCCACAACATAGTTTGACTTGAAATTTGAATGACGTGACCCTCATCGGTAGACTTGCCCATTCACACTGGTGCCTGCTGCTGACTTACTATTTTTAGCCCGTTTCTAGAATGCCTTACTATAAATAGTAAGTGCTCTCGATTGCCTTCAATTTTTACCTGTGGATAGCTCGAAAGATGCCGATCGTAGTGGGATACACAGGTTTTCAAAAATTCTGGCATTTTACCCGTCATTATGGGTCTCAAAGCTGGAAACCCTAATTTGACTTGCATGCCTATCAAACGACCTCCGTTTGACCTTGTTTCTATTGCACTTTGCCCTGTTCGTGATACTGATGTGCTGGGCAGTTGCGGGAATGGACCTGCTAAAAATAGTAAGTCTCTGAAAATTGATCATCTCGCTTTGCATTCACATCATTGCGTAGCTGTTGCAAAACCCATAAAGAATCACTTGACATGCACTGAAAACTCTGACATGGAAACCCTAAAAATAGCTTCGGAAGACGGCTTCTAAAAAATTCCTAATCTTTGGTTGCATGTTATACCGTTGCGTAGGTTTCAGAAAACCCAGAAAGAATCTCTAGACATGCATTGAAAAACTTTGCATATAAACCTTAAAATCTGCTTCTGAAGTTGTACTGCTAAAAATAGCAAGTTGTCCGTTCTAGCTCAAAATTTGCAGACAAGCAGCTTGACATGTTCTGGATGTAGTGTAGCGATCGGAACTTCAAAAGTGTTGAGAAAACATCCCAAATTAGGCACTTACTAAAAATAGTAAGTTGTGGGAATCTGATGAAATTTAGTTGGGAACCTACTGGAAGCATACTGATTGCAACGTGAAGCTTAGATTCCAACTTATTCACTCCATTTGACTTCAAATTGACCAGAAAACTCAAAACCCTAATTCTATAGACTTAGCCAAAATCTCACGTTTAAGCTCAAAGGCGGGCACATACTCGGAAAGGCAGACAGCAGAAGAGAGAGAGAGAGAGACAAAACCAAAGCCAAAAGACGAGGAACGGAGCAAAACTTAGGGGGTCCCCATTTTGAATAGGGTGATGTGTGAAAAGGTCACAATAGTACCCACTGTCAAGTGGTGAATTCCCACTCATGAGTGGATGCCCGCCACAACTGATGAATTAGCTAGTTTGAAAATTCTATGGCTGGTTATCTGCCTAAGTTTCTTTAAATTTGTAATAAGTACTCCGCCATATGTTAGCACCTCGCCGTCAAAAGGATCTTGAGTGCACATTCTTGGCGTTGAGTTTTATCATTTACTTCCAGCTTAGTATTTCAAGTTCAGATTATAGCTAACGATCCCATCACCATAAGCTATCACCTCGCCTTTAATAGGATCTTGGTGAACTTTCTTGGTGAAGGTTACTTTCAAGTTGGATATCTTTTGGGATCTAACGCTAACATTTGGCGTAGTGCTGGTCTGTGTTGTGGAAACATTGAGAATTCAAAGGGAAAAATTAAAGGGCATATTTCATGAGCATGATAGAGGTATAGGAATCTTTGAGTGCCAAATTGTGATAGGGTAACTTGTAGCTGTTGGAATTTGGGAAACCTTGTGCTTTTTTTGACTCAAGGAGAACCACTTATTGATTTGAGGCTTGATTCCCTTAGGATCTATATCCTTCTAAAATGATTTAACTAAGAAATGCTTGTACTAGTATTGGATAATAAATGGTGAGGACTATCCATCGAGTTTAAGACCTTACATCTATATTGTTGTTGTGTTTGGTTGCTTGCAAGTCACATGATGTTGGATATTGAAGGATGTGTTTTGAGTCCTATAATAATGGTCACAACGTGTGTGCAAACAAATATATTTTTTTGTGGGTAGGTAATCAGGCTAGTCTCTATGTTAATGAGGCCAACCTAAAGGGTTCTATTATGTTTATGTTGAATTATGAATCGTTAGGGTGGAAGGCTCTAAATTGGGATCTTGGCATCCATTGTTGGAAGTTCTGTTGACGTGGTTTTTGAGACTGCACCAACACAGAATAAAGTCTCCCAACGGATACTCTATCCTCTCTTGAACAAACTATTCAGCATGCTAAGATTGCGAGTGAGTTCATGCTTTCAACTCCAAGGTTCCGAAATACTTGGAACACCCTCAGTTGGTTTGATGTGAATTGCTGTTTTCTTACGAGGGGACTTACACAATTGTTCAAGGTTCTTGCAGTTAACAGCAGATATGTGCTTTGAAGGGGATTTTGTGCATATGATTTGGCAATAAGGTATGTTTTCCTAAAGCTAACCAGAAATGTGCGGAAAGTAAATGAGTGTAAGGCCTAAGAAACTTATATTCTATTCTAAATGCAGGATATGTGGAGCTCAATTTCGGCAGATTTCAACCGAATTTCACCTAGCCTCACGTCGGACAGCTTCAGCGAAATTAGTGCAATCTTCAAAGGGATAGCAAAAGATGTTCAAATTACAATTTAGCATACATATACCATCAAGACGACGCATATAAGTATACAAATCACAATCGAAGTTAAACTCAAGACAATTTCCAGTGGACCACACAAGGTGAACTTATCATCAACAAGCCGCTAGTGGTATGGAATGAAATAAATCTACCTCAATAAAACACCACACATCAAAGTAAACTACTTGCATGAGATAAAAAGAAAACTATGCTACTTGGATCCGAAAGGAAGAAGAGACCTTGCTAGCTAACCATGGCAAAGACGAATTCCACCATCAATGAAAAGATCTATTATCATGAAAGTGTTACACAACAATCTCCACAAAAGTTTTCAAAGGGAAAACTTTCTTTCTTCTCCACACTAAGCTATCAAACAAAAATGCTAACTTTGCTCTACTCTCTAGTCTCCAAACTCTAGCTCAATTCTGATTCTAATCTAATGTCTTACAAATGAGGGGGACTCCGCCTTTTATAGATAGCCCGGTCCAAAAGACGGCTAGGGTTACAATCAATAGAATGGCTAAGATTAAGCCACCTCAGCCCTAAACCTAAAAACTGCCAGAATGGGGAGTGGTACATTAAATGAATCAAAGATTCCCACTCACTCCCAAAATAGAAAAGGAAATTAATGCCCATAATCAGTCTTCTAGAAGATCCTCGTCCAGTATTGCATTCCCGTTCTCCTTCTCTCTGGCTGCAAACTCAACAAATCTGCCAAGTACAGCCTCAACCTCCTGAACTGAAATGGGCAAAATGCAATCAAGCTGGAACTCTAATACTGTGACTGAATGTTCATGCCTTGTACAAGATTTTCTCCAAGCAACCAAGGAATCCTGCGTGCTCTGGATCAAGGCGGAGAAAGTAGAAGTATTCTCGAAATCATCTTGTACGAAGGTCCGCACCTCTGAAAAGAAAGGCACCAGCCTACCCCTCAAATTATCAATATTTACCTCATCTGGATTCAACCGCCTAGCAAATATGGCCTCAAAAGTATTTTGAACTCCATCAATGATATTGGCCATAGCCTTCCGTACCCTGGTTGAATCCGCCTGAGCTGCGTCGAAGAAACCACGTCCCGTGATTGCTGAAGAATACCATCTAGAGAAATCATACCTGTCATTCTCCTGAATGACCCCTCCATCAATCAGCAATCGCAAAGGGACATGCCTCAATGCCTCAAGACGCTGAATTACTTTACTTTGATAAATAGAAGCATCACCCCAAGCCTGATCAACTGCCTCCATCCGTGCCAAAATACTAGAAGCCTGCTAAAAAGCAAAAGCAAGGTCCTCCATAAACTTTTCTGTCTCAGCACGAATTCCTGTGACCCACTTATCTGCCTCCTGTGCCATCTTCCCTAACTCCAACAAGCCACCGATTGACTCTCTAGGTATCTCAGGTGGAAGCTCTATCACTGGAATTTCCTGCCCACGAGGACGAGACAGCTGCTGCACATATCCAATTAAAGCCTTATGCTCTCTTTTCAATTTCTTATACTTTCCTTCTTGAATAATCTATCCTTGAGGGCGAGGTAGGAGTTATCACACTCCTCTACAATTTGTGCACCTGTAGGGCGTCCTAAGTCCAAAGTTGTGACCACATAATTCTTAGGTACTACTTCATCTCGGTCACAATCAACTTGTGGCACGGCAACGTGAAGGGTGCGAGAGCCATCCTCATCTGTTGATATCTTCGAAAACTTTCGTGCTCTCTTCTTCTGTGGAGGTGCACTGATCTTGTTTAAGAACTCCTCCATTTCAACTACTGGATCAATCTCCTTGCTGGGGCTTCTCCTCATCCTATCCCTAAGTCAATCAGGTACTGTATACTGTATATCGAAGGGCTGTTGTTCCTGTGCCTCTACTTCTCGAACTTGTTCAACCTCTACATCATTCTGGCGAGGCTCATCGTTCTCAAGTGGCTGAGTGTCTCCTGAAACTATATCATCATCATCCTCCATAGCCGCCTCTAACTCTTGCTGAAACTGAGGGTCAATAGTAGTCCCCTCATCATCCTGCTGATCAACCCTACTAGGTGCGTTGACACTTTGACCAACTGATTCTCTCCGTGGTGGCTGATTGTTTTCCTATACTGCCTGCACCTGATTCAATGCATTCCTCTGATCAGCAAATAAAGAAACCTCCTGGATACTTGGAGAACGTGTCTCCAATGGCGTGGGTGACTCAACTACAACTCGTGGAGGCTCTGGCCGAATAGGCTCCTGCCGAACTGGCTCTTTCCTTCTAGACTCTGGACCTCGTGTGATCTGTTTCTTCCTGCCGGTGGTGGGTGTCCTGTGATCTCCCATCAAATTGTAAGTTAAAGCAATCGACCTACTCTTCAATTTGCTCACCTGCCTGTCAACCCATACTCTAGTGAATGTCAAGACCGGAAGAGAAAGTGTGTCCAAGTCAGCCACCTCTGGTTCTGACCAATCTGGGAGCGGAAGCGGAGTATCTCTCACTGCTGCATAATCAGGATGGACAACGTCCATATCCTCATTCACCTGGTCTGGAACCGGAACAACTTCACAATCCCTGATCAGAGTAATTGGCAACCGAGAGAACATTCTTTTCCTGACTTCAATCTCGTCTGATGCATCAACCCAATAGTCCTCAATATTTGCCTTGTGTTTAAACTCCTCTGACAGCACCCATTTGATGTTATTATGTGGATCATAGTGCTGTCGGCTGGTGTGATAGGAAAAGTGATAAAATTGAAGCTCACTCTCGGCTTCTCTGGCTGCCTGTAATGAAGGACACACTTCGTTCGAATTGCCCATGACAATTGGGAAGTCAACACCTCCCTTCTTCTTCTTTTAAATTTTATCATAGGCAACCAATTTCCTAGATATCTCTAGCATTAAAATTCTATCGGTTGGGTACTTAGGCAGCCTATATGGGTACGATGAAAAACCTTGCAGCCTAATGTAAGAAAATTTCGGAAACTATATAAACCAGCACCCATACCTTTCAATCAATTCCTGGGCCCCTCTCGAGATTTTGTGATGCATCTTCCCCTGAAGCAATCTCGTGATGTGCATGGTGAAAGCGTCATTGACACGCTTGTAATGAGTGGTACTTGCCAGGTGTAATTGCGAACAAGCCTCATGGATTTTGAATTGGTGAGAGCCACAACCAACAGGTTCCTTGTAAGAGATCCCTCTGTACTTCGTCATACAAGCCAGCATGTAGATGATGTAAGAGCTCATATAGAACGTCTTCGTTCTTCTCAGGCTCAGGAGCTGCTCGTGCAAATTGTCACTGATCATCACAGCCCAGTTGACGTAATCTTTTCCCTCTAGCATGAGGTTGATGTAATAGAACAACCATGGCTCGAAAATAAATGACTGTGGACAACCTCCAACTCTACTCAACATCATAATGAGATCACAATAGTCCTACTTCAAGTCATTAGCAATGATTTGTTTCGGCAGCTTCGTACGAGAAGGCTTAGGATTACTCATCCAGTGAGTGTTGATTGTCTCCATGCATCTCTCGAATGCGGAAGCGTACATTCGCTCAGCTCGTTCTTTGGACTTGTAAACCATATTCCTGTGCACCGGAATCCCGAAAGCTTCACCAATGGCAGCAGGAGTGAGGTTGGCTAGCACTTGGCCATCTGGTGATATGATCGATCTGTGATCCTTCTCATAATAGTTGGCGCACTCCATCATCAGCTCTGAACACTGAATGGCTGGTGGGAAACCAGCAACTGCATATAATCCGCTTCGAACAATGTTGTGCGAAGTGGTCGAAGGTCAATGACTACCAATCCCCAACATTCTATTTTTGAAAGTCTCAAGGTTGATGGAGCCCAAGTTGGTATCTGTCAGCTTGCCCAACTTCGAAATGAACTTTGACTCTGGCATAAATGTCTTGCTCAGCTTCTTTATAACCACCTGCCTGGATGCACCATTGTTATCTTTGCCAGTCGCCCTTGCCTCAGCCATCTCAGCTTCTTCTCTTCAACAGATTTCTAACTGCAATACTTAGAAAAGATTTCTAAGTAAACTTTAACTTCAGCAATTTCAATAAGCAACTTGAACCTTGGTAAATTCGTACTTTGAACTCAGCAAGTGCGCACTTCAATATAGTCTTGAAACTTCTTACTTTAAGGCGTCCTTTTCAGCAATATGATCTTCTTCAAATTGAAATTTCTTCTCTTACACTGGCAACTTCAATCTTCAGCAACAAATCGAGCTTCAGCCACAACTCAAGCAAATTTGCACCTCTTTAATCAGCAAGTGCGCACCTTCTCAGCTCCAGCAACTCACAAATTTCAGACCTCAGCAAACTCTCCAGTCCTCAACAAAATTTCGAACTTCTCAAGCTTCAACAATACTTAGCAACAATCTTCAGAGCAAATTCGTACTTCTCCAGCTGTGAAAAACAAGTGAGAAAATTCTCAATTTTATAGCCAAAAATCGAATTCTAGAAGGAGCCAATTATAGCCAGTACATTAAATTTCCACTACTCCACTTCAAGAATTTGAATTTTCCCTCTCTGGTATTTCTGACACTTGTCTCTCGACGTCAGGAATCTTGTTCTTCTAGAAGTTCAACTTTGACTGGCATCTTTTAAATTTACTTTCGGAAAATTTAATTTAAATTCATCCTTTTAATTCACCAGCCGGAGCTCTGTCACTTGAATTCGAATTTTACTTCTCTTCAGCTCTGGAAAATTCATTTGTGAAGAACTGGATTAAAATCATCTAGGCAACTCATTTCGAATTCATCGTTTGAATCATTTTCCTTTCAAAAGTCGTTTTATTCAAATTTGCCTTAGAAGATTTTAAAATTTTCCTTAGGAAATTTCACAATTTGAGCACTGATTAAATTCTTCAACCAAAAAGCGTTGGCGAAGTGCCGAAGTCATAGAAATCCATCTATCATCACAAATGTTCAATACCCAGAAGAAAATTTTCTCCAGAACGCGTCGAATCCATGGGTATCCAACGAACGGGTTCATTTAAATTTTTAAATTTTTAAACCTTAGAAAAATATTATTTCATCAATTTAAATCCATTCTTCATCTCCGTGAACATCCTGTTGCTCTGACTTGAGAAATTTGAATCATCTTACATTGTCATCATCTTCTGACTTCACCACTGGAAGACCTGCTCGTGCTTTAAGAAGAAAATTCATCGCCTTGAGTTCTAGGCGTATTTTCTAGGGAAGAAAATACTTTGCCTTCGAAAAATTTTAAATCATCTTGAAAATTTTTCCTTAGAGAAATTTTGCCTTGGAATTTTTATTCAGTCTAACTCATCTTTGCCTGTGAGAAAATCATCAACTTTACTTCGAAAATATTCCTGCAAGCACATCATTTTAACTTCCAACATCTTCAATGCCTTAGGAAAAATTTATGATTTTGTAATTCCAACGCCTAGCAATTTGTTTCACTTCACATTTTATTTCACACTTGGAAAATATATTCACTTGAAGCTCCAACGCCTTGGGAAAAAATCACATCATCTTATATTTCATTTCACCACCCTAGGCGCATAGCACACTTGAAGAAAATTAAAATCACGCCTAGCACTTTGTTTCCACTTCACACGCCTTGGAGTATTTTCTAACACTTACCACCTTGGGCGCATATAGCACTTGAAGAGGAATATTGCCACGCTTGGCATTTACCTTGTCTTGACCACGCCTTGGAGTATTTTACTCACCTTTTACCTCATTCACCACCTTGCATTCACTTTTACCACCTTCAACTTGGGCGCATTTGAGCTAGGCAAGAGGATGACTCTTCAACTTCCCGTTTTTGTCTCTACTTGACCTCATTTGGGCGCATTTCCATGTAGGTGAGGGATGAAAATCTTTGACTTGTTGACCCTTTTTGAACTTGGGCGTATTTTAGCCTATGTAGTGAATGAAACTTCCCACGCCTAGCATGTGACCCTTCATCTTCCTTGTTTTTGTCTCTACATGCCTTGTTTTGGGCGCATTTTGCATAGGGAGAGGGATGAAAAACTTTGACTGCTTTGACTTTCTTCTCTTTTGGGCGCATTTTCACCTAGGAGGAAGATGGGCGCATTTGGAGGGGTGAGGAGGATATTCAACACTTAGAAATTTTTTGTTATCAACTCTCTCAAGGTGGGCGCATTTTGGCCTAGCAGCAGGATGCAAAGCATTGACCCTTTTGACTTTGTGCTTCATGGGCGTATTTTACTCAGCTTGAAGGATGGGCGCATTTGGAGGGGTGAGGAGGACGAAATCCTTGCCTTAGAAATTTTTTTAACTTCTATCAGTTTCCCTTGGGCGCATTTGAGCTAGGTAGGAGGATGAAAAGTGTTGACTTTCTTTGACTTTCCAAGCATGGGCGCATTTTGGCCTAGGAGGTGGACGAAGTCTCAGACTTAGAATTTTTTATGCTTTCACCTTGAGTTGGGCGCATTTTCAGGTAGCTGCAGGATGAAGCCCAATACTTAGCCATTTTCTCATTTTTGCCAGTTTATCCATGCCTTGCTATTTATAGTAAGCCCTCTGATTTTTGCATCTCTGAAGCTCAGAACGATTTGAAATTTGAAACACTGCATCCTCACGACCCAGTTACCCTGTTGACACTGCTATTTTTAGTTGGCCTGCTATTTTTAGCCCATTTCTGAAGGTGATTTACTATAAATAGCAACTGCTTGCTTCTGATAGCTCCACTGCTCCGATTGACTTGAAATTTGAATGATGCGCTCCTCACCACGTGACCTTACTACTGGCATCGGTGCATGCAACTGATTTGCTATTTTTAGCCTGTTTCCAAAACGACTTACTATAAATAGTAAGTGCTCCGTTTGACTTCAAATTTTACCAGCAGATAGCCTGAAGGATGCTGATCGCGGTGGTTTACACCGGTTTTCAAAAAATTTGACTTTTTACCCTTCTTTTCAGGCCCCGAAGCTGGAAACCCTAATTTGCTCTGCATGCATATCAAATGATCTTTGTTTGTCTTTGTTTCTGATGCATTGCGATCAGCTCATGATTCTAAAGTGCTAGGAGGCGGCTGCCGGGACACACCTGCTAAAAATAGTAAGTTCCTTACTGAGTGATTATCTCCATTTGCATGTCACATCACTGCGTAGCTCTTGAAAAACCCATAAAGAATATGCTGACATGCAAAGAAAACCCTGACATGCAAACCCTAATAATAGCCTCCGAAGGCTGAACTCTGAAAGTTGTTGTCTCGCTCTGCATGTTATACTGTTGCGAAGGTCTCGAAAAACCCAGAAGGAATATCCAGACATGCAAAGAAAAACTCTGCGTCTAAGCCCTGAAATTTGTCCCGGAAGCTGGACTGCTAAAAATAGAAAGTTGCCTGTTTCAGCTCAAATTTTGCACGCGAGCAGCCTGATGTGCTCCGAATGCAGTGTGACTGTTGGAATCTTAAAAATGCTGATAGATTGCCTGCAATTGCGCACTTACTAAAAATAGTAAGTACTCGGAATTTGATGAAAACTTGTTGAGAGCCTGCTGGAAGCATACTGACAACAATGTTAAACTCTATTTTCAATTTATTCACCTTATTCGACCTTGGACTGACCAGGAAAGATGAAACCCTAATTTTCAGACTTGGCCAACATTTCACATTTAAGCTCAAAGACGGGCACGATCCTCGAAAGGAAGACATCAAAAAAGTGACAGAGAGAGAGAGAGAGAAAAAAAAAAAAAACCCAAGCCAAAAGACGAGAATGGAGCAAAAATTAGGGGGTCCCCATTTGAATGGGGCGATGTGTGAAAAGGTCACAACAAGTTCTTTAGTACCTATGTTTCTAAATTGTAAACATAGTTGGGTCATAGACTTGTCTTAAGTACTTGACTCTATTTCTATTGATAATGTTTAGTTCTGATAGTTGAAATCTTGGGAGATCTACATGTGACTTCAACCTCATTTGAAGCGGGTATGTAAGCAATCCTTGGGTGAAAGATGCCCCTATGACCTCAAGTCTGTAGGGGAGGGTTTAGGTGATAACTCCAAGGTTTGCGGTTATTCCTAAACTTGTTCAACCTACATTTGACGGCTATGAAAGAGTTCAAGAAACTTGAAAACTCATCTAACAATGATGTAAAATTAGGCTAACAGAATCTAATGAGGTGAACAATGAGTATTCTTAGCTGCTAGGGAGGGTGTATGCTTTTAGTATACACCTAGATTGCGTTGAGCTTAGAATTGAGTTCCTAAGGGTGGCCTTTGCCAACTATGAAAGTGAGTACTACCAATATGGTAAAGCATTCTATTTAATATTATATATGTGGATTTAATCATGTCCATTAAATAATGTGTTTCCAAACAATAATGGAATGAAATAAATGGACTTTGATTCCTTATGAGTTTGCATGGGTTTATGTATGTGTTTGGATAGAGGCCATCTTATAGGGATTCAATGTGTTACTTATGTGTTGGTAAATTGACCCCAAACCTATAAGATAATTGAATAATTTACCAAGTCCCTTTAAGGAAATGTAACTAGATTATTAGCCATGATATAAACCCTTCCAATAATTTGTTAGATCTATGTCCTAGTACTTTCAAATGTCAGAATGTTCAATTGAGAGTGATACAGGAGCTAACTTCTTGCCATCACAACTAGGGTTGAGTGAGGGACTCTATGAGTGCATAGGTAGAGGATATTTGTTCTCTTAATGTAGCTTGTCCCACTCATCCGAAGGTGATCACTAAAATAGTAAAACCTATGACCCGTTTATAGATAATTTTATCATTTCTCCAGCATGACAGGAGTCAAGGAGCATGCTCTACCAAAAGAAGAATTCAATTGTATCATAGGGTTAGTCGGCTTTCACCAATGGCATGCAGGCAATGGATCTTTGTGCTACTATAGAGGCATGGATGGTTTCCACCAATAACATGCAAGTGATAGATGTTAGGAGTTACTTGATTTTATAGGGTTTAGATAGACTTCTACCAATGGCATGCAGGTAATGGATACCTGTGTTACTCTAGAGGCAGGGATGGTTTCTGCTAATAGTATGCAGGCCATAGAGCCAAGCCAATGTCATGTAAGCAATGGATGCTTGTGCTACTCTAGAGGCATGGATGGTTTCCGCCAATAGAATTTAAGTGATGGATGCCAAGATCTACCATCTCAGGAGTTTAGTATTGGCATTGGTGTATCAAGAGAATTTGTGTGTTTCCTATGTGGTGTTTGCCTAAGGTAGGTGTTGATGTGTTTTTTGTGACTGCACCAAACAGCAGAACGAAATAGTTTAGGGCTACTCCATTCTCTCTTGATCAAAGTATTCCGTGTGCTAAGATTGCGAGATAGATCACACGTTCAACTCCAAGGTTCCTTAAGTGCGAATAGACCCAGTTTGGTTGATGTGTATTGCTGTGTTCTTACGAGGGGACTTACACAATTGTTCGACAGCTAACAACAGACAGTGGATTAAGGGATTTCGTGTAATTCAAATGATTTGGCAAGTGAGCACAAGTTTCCTAATTCTAACTAGAAATGAACTGAATTTAAAGGGTGTAGGGATAAGAGTGTTCTAGTCTACTCTAGGGTGTGGGACATGGTGATCAATTCTCACAAGCTTCAACCAAGCTCCGTTTTGCCTCACTTCGGACAGCTTCCGCGGAACTGGTGCAATCTTCAGAGGAGTGACTTAAGATGTTCAGATCACGATTTAGCATGAAGACACCATCACAACAACGCATGCCAACACATAAACCATAATCGAAGTTAAGCTTCACAAAGTTCCAGTTGACCACGCAAGGCGAACCCACCGTTAGTGAGCCCGCTAGTGGTATGGACAAACGAAGTCTTGTTCAAATCGAGCACCACATTCCACAATTGCTAGGTACTTGCGTGAAATGAAATCTACTTTACTTTAAACTACTTCAAGATGCTAAGGGAATTGGAAGGACGAAGAAGCCTCAACAACTATTCACAACAAAGAAGAATTCACCATCAATGAAAATTCTATTATTATGAAAGCATACATGACAACTTCTTACAAAGTATCCAAAGGGAAGACTTTCCTTCCTTTTCAATCTACACTACTTTACGTTCTACCCTATCAACTTCTCTCTACTCCTCTAAGCTCTGCTTCTACCTCTAAATCTAATTTCTAATGAGATTACAAATGAGGGGGACTCCCCCTTTATATAGCTAGCCAAGTCCCAAAAGACGGCTAGGGTTACAATCAATAGAGTGGCTAGAATCGTGCCACCTCAGCCCTAAACAAGATTTGCCCTAAAAACTGCCACAAAGGAGAGTGGGGTAATAAATGCGCCATAATGTCCACCATCATCCTTCTAGAAGATTCCGTTTGCAGACGCGTTCACACTATTCTCGATCTTCTTTCTTGGCGTTGCTCTTCAACTTCTTTGTCACTTGAGCTAACACTTAGCTATTTTTCGCAACTTTCTTCCTTCGAGGTTGAAACTCGTAACTTTATCTTCCTCCGAAGGTTGTAATATCATCGTGCTTCACCACTTCCAGACATCGTGCTCTGGCCTCGACATTCCTCCTGCAAAACCAGCGAGGAGAAGAGTATTAGAACACTTCATGATATAATCTTAACTTACTTACCTGATTTCGACGCTCCGATTTTCAAGCGTTCATCGCCTTCCTTAGTCAACTTTGCGTTCAAATTCATGCCTTAGACAAACTTTCAACCCATCTTCCTCAAGGGCGTACCATCTTTAAGAAATTCGTTTCGCCTGCTGGGGTTCTGACAACCTTGATTTTATTTATCTCTGGCTCAAGAAAACTATCTTCACGAAGAGCTTGGGCAAATTCACCTAGGCAGTTCCTTTCAAATTCATCGTCCGGAGAATTTAACCTTGAAAACACATTTTCTTCATTTTGCCTTAGAAAATTTTCAAGTTTCCCTTAGGAAAACCATCAACTTGGTGCCCATTTGAAATCCTCACCCTGAAGGCCGAAGCGAAGCATGGAAGACTTTAAAATCAACTCCTCACTGATAATCTTCGATACCCAGAAGAAAATTTTCCTCAGAACGTGATGAATCCATGGGTACCCAACGAACGGGTTCATTTAATTTTTTTGAATTTTGGACCTTAGAAAATTATTTCCCTGTGAAATTTAAATTCGTTCTTCATCTGTGATCGTCCTGTTGCTCTAGCTTGAGAAATTTTGGATTTATCCTGCATCGCCATCATCTTCTGACTTTGCCTTTGAAAACTTGCTCGGGCTCCACAAAGGAAAATTTATCACCCTGAGTTCTAGGCATATTTTCTAAAGAGAAAATATTTTGCCTTAGAAAATATTTTAATCATTTTGCACTCTGAGAATTTTCCTTAGAAAATTTTGTTTCATTTGCCAGTGGTAGAGATTTCATCAACTTCATTTAGAAAATTTTACTCATAGAGGCGCCTTGCACATTTTATTCTCACTTGCCACTTGCATTTCACTCCACACTTAGGAAAATATTCCAACGCCTTAGAGAAATCTCTAACTCACCACCTTAGGCGTATATCATACTTGAAGAAAATCATGCCTTGGCATTTTACTTCCAACACTTTAAAAAAAATATTTCATTTTTTACTTGAGGAGCCTAGCACGCTTGAAGAAAATCACGCCTTAGCCTTTATCTTCATACTTCACACGCCTTAGGAAATTTTTCTAACACCTTATAACTCCCATCACCTTTGGGGCCTATAGCATGCAAGAGGGAAATTTAAAATCACGCCTAGGAAAGCATCTATCATCCTCCACCTTGAGCGCGCCTAGCATTTACCTCACATTGACCACGCCTTGAGGTATTTTCACCTTATTCACCACCTTCATTCACTTTCTACACCTTAACTTGGGCGCATTTGAGCTAGGGAAGAGGATGACTCTTCAACTTCCATTTTTTGTCTTGACTTGAGGTAGTTTGGGCGCATTTCACCCCTTGAGGAGGACGAACTCCTTTGACTTGTTGACCCTCTTCCATCTTGAGCGCATTTTTATGTATGAGAAGGATAGGCGCATTTAGAGGGGTGAGGAGGATATCTTTCATGCCTTAGAAATTGTTTTTGCTATCAACCTTGAGCTGGGCGCATTTTGCTATAGGAGCATGATGATTTTTGTTGACTTCTTTGACTTTTATCACCTTTGGGCGCATTTTGGCCTGTGTGAAGGATGAACTCACACTTAGAAATTTGTTCAACCTTCTTGAGCTTCCCTTGGGCGCATTTTGGCCTGTGTGAAGGATGAACTCACACTTAGAAATTTGTATGCCTCCTTACTAGCTAGGCGCATTTTGCCATAGCAACTGGATGAAGCTCCAGACTTAGAACTTTTTCCTCATTTTTCGCCAGCTTACGTGCCCTGCTATTTATAGTAAGCCTTCTCAATTTTGCACTTCTGAAGCCCGGAACGACTTGAAATTTTGCTCACTGCATTATCATAACCTCGTTGTCCTGTCGACACTGCCACTTTTGATCACCCTGCTATTTTTAGCTCGTTTCCGGAGGTGGTTTACTATAAATAGTAACCTCTTGTTTCTGGTAGCTACACTGCTCCGATTGACTTGAAATTTGAATGAGGCACTCCTCACCACGTGACCTTACTGTCGACATCAACGCATGCAGTTGATTTACTATTTTTAGCTAGTTTCCAAATTGACTTACTATAAATAGTAAGTGTTCTGTTTGACTTGAAATTTCACCAACAGATAGCCTGAAGGATGCTGATCGCGGTGGTTTACACCAGTTTTCGAAAATTCTTACTTTTTATGCCACTTTTTAGGCTCTGAAGTTTGAAACCCTAATTCGCTCTGCATGCATATCAAATGAACTCTGTTTGCTCTCGTTTCTGTGGCACTGCGATCAGCTCGTGATTCTGAACTGCTGGGAGGCGGCTGCTGGGACATACCTGCTAAAAATAGTAAGTTCCTTACTGAGTGAGTATCTTCGTTTGCATGTCACACCATCGCGAAGCTCTCGAAAAACCCATCAGGAATCACCTAACATGCAAAAGAAACCCTGACATGCAAACCCTAAAAATAGCCTCAGAAGACTGAATTCTGAAAGTTGTCGTCTCGTTTTGCATGTTACATCATCGCGAAACTCTCGAAAAACCCATCAGGAATCATCCGACATGCAAATAAAAACTCTGCATCTGAACCTTGAAATTCGTCCCGGAAACCTGACTGCTAAAAATAGTAAGTTGAGTGTTCTCGCTCAAATTTTGCATACGAGCAGCTTGATACGCTCTGAACACCGTGTGACTGTTGGAATCTCAAAAATACTGATGGATTGTCCTGAATTTCACACTTACTAAAAATAGTAAGTACCTCGGAATCCGATGAAAACTTGCTGAGAACCTGCGGGAAGCATACTGACAATAATGTTAAGTTCAATTTTCAATTTATTCACTTTATTCAACCTCGGACTGACCAGGAACGATGAAACCCTAATTTCAGACTTGGCCAAATTCACGTTGAAGCTTGCAGACGGGAACATCCTCGAAAAGAAGACCATAGAAAAGAGACAAATGGAGAGAGAGAGACACAAAAACCAAAGCCAAAAAGACTAGAATGGAGCAAAAATTAGGGGTCCCCATTTGAATGGGGCGATGTGTGGAAAAGGTCACAACAGTAGGATTTTTTGTTTTGATTATTAATTCAATCTATGTGATAGATAATATAGGTGCTAGCCTTGGGTCTATGGTATAACCATAAGACATCTTGATTATGTAACTTATATGGTGGTTTGATGGCCTAGAAGATTAATGAGTTATGTGAATCTTATTATTGGCCTTAGGTATTGCAAACATTGTTATATCTATACCCTTGCCAGTGACGACATCAAGTAGTATGGGATACTTGATTTTCATCATAGATGGCGGTCGATTAGAAAAAGGATGGGACCCATGGTGTAGTATGGGATGCACCAACATTCCTTTTGTAGATGAGATCTACTTACAAGCTTTTGTGTTAGTGAACCAAGTAGTGAAATGATGCATACCAAAGGTTGCATCCACTCCCATTGTGTTAGTTGGTCTTTATGTGAACACGTAATATATGTGTGGATTGTTCACACAAGATATATATGATGTATGCTCGAGCTAGTTACTATTGTACTTGTGACGTGCATATGAGCTAGTCATTATTGTACCTATGAAGTGTGTATGAGCTAGTCACTGTTGTACTTGTTATGTGTGTATAAGTGATGTTTTCTTGAGCAAATCATTGTGTGTGTGAACTTGGGAGTATGGAATGATATGACCCCTATGTGAATTTGTGTGTGTTTGTACACTAATGATTGATATGGAACCAACACTTTACTACAATGTGTTGTTATCATTCTAGTGTAACTGGATTAGTTTAAAAGCATAAGCTTAATTAACAATCATGATTTAATAGTGAGATTAGAGATCTCATACAAGAGAAGAGGATGAACTCTCTCTATCATAGTTGTACGAACTACAAAGCCTTTGATTCCCAAAAGGGATACATAGGCAAGGTCATCACAAATGAACCCTCAAGGTTTAGGTCTCGGTCTAGGGATGACCCTAACATTGGGAGCTTACCACTTTCTAGTGTAAGCATATGAGTTGTGCTACAAGGTTGTCACCACAATGGTGGTTGGTGAAGTTATGAAGTCGACCCTTCTAGATTAGATGGAAGATGTTTGGTCAATTGAATTGGTAGTTGTTGTGAATTGAATCAAAAAGAGAATTAGTAGCGACCGAGGGGCAATTGTTACAACACTGTCCAACATTGCTCAATCAATTTGGAGAATTTAGTAATTGAGGTAAAAAATTGCTATGGTCAAATTCGCATCTTCAGATAAAATGTTGTGACCATTCCAAACTTTGCATAAGCGACTCGAGATTATTGCCACTTTTGGTTACCCTTGTTGGCAGATGTTCAGCGCTCCCCTCAGGATTTGCAACATGGCTTAACCGCCTCCCATGGATCTGTTAACTCTAGCAGTTGTATCGAGCATTAACAAGTCAACCTTTTGGCACAACGGCAACCGTGGGGCCAACAATTGGTATCAGAGTAGTAGGTTCCTTGTAGAAGTTTAATCAACTTGGGTTGATCCTAATAGTGGAATACTATGGAAAAAGAAAAGGACAAAAGAAAAAGGTTAGTGCTAAGAAAAAAGCTGTTCAACAAGTCCCAATCAAGTCAAGTGATGTGTTGTTGCAAGAAACACCCCTGCCAATTGACACAAGATATGATATATCTGAAAGAGAAGATGATTTTGTAGTTGAGAATGTTGACAAAGAAGGAGACCATATTGTGAGCGAATATGAATAGAAAGGTTCTTCTACCTCAAGAGCACCTTTGTTTGATGGCACTAATTTTGATTTTTGGAGTCTTAGGATGGAGTCTTACATATCTTCTTTGGGATTTGGTGTATGAACATCAGTAGAGAAAGGTCATACAGTGCCTTCAACAGCTCCTTCTACTGCTTATGAGAAAAAAGGCTTATGAATGCAATGCAAAGGCCATGGATGCCATTCTTTGTGGTTTGACAAATGAGATTCTTGTTAAAGTCATGCATTGTAAGAGTGCAAAAGATGTTTGGGACAAGTTAGTCAGTATTTATCAAGATGATGTTAGTACAAGTGAAAATCAGAAAGAAATCTATGTAAATGAATTTGACAAGGATGAAGAAAATGGCGAATGCGAAATTGATCTTGAAGGTCAACTTATTTGTGCCCTAGATGAGATAAAGAAACTTAGAAAGAAGAACTAGATATTAGAGTTGCAGCTTCAAGAAGAAAAGGAGTCCAAGGACAAAACACTTTCAGCCCTTGAAAAAGCAGAAAAACTGATCACAGATTTGAAGGTACAAGTTGCAGAAGTTAAGAAAATAGAAGAAGTCATAAATCAGTTTAAGGAGAAAGAGGTTGATTGTGAAAGATATGAGTTAGAGATAGTTTCTTTGAGAAAGGAACTAGAAAAGGCATCTTCTAAGTTACAGAAGAATCTTCAATTTGAAAAAAGCACTGAATGCTTAAATGAGATGTTGAGCAAGCAAAAATATCACAAGGATGCTACTGGTTTAGGCTTTGAAAAAGGGCAGAGTTCTAAGGTCAGACAAACTCCTAGGATGAAAATAGATCTAAACTATCATTTTGCTACTCCTATGTAAAGAACCGGACCAAATTTTTCCGATTTTTGAATGCAATTACAACAACATACAGAAGGCACCCATTAGGGTTAGATAAATCAAACCAGCAGTTACAATATAACTCATTGCCAAGAATGCGCACTCAATCTCAACAAGAGAGAGGCTGTCATATGGCAAGAGGATCGTCAGTACAATAAATCAGAATTGCAACTGAAAGTAACTCAACACCAAGTATGTGCTACCCAAACCATAATGGAATGAGGCGACCATATGGTGGAGATTTAAAGAAATACAAATGCAACTTCGAAATAAACTCAACACCCAGAATGTGCTTTCAAACCCGGAGTGGGAATGGAGCTACCATAGGGTGGAGATGTAAGATATTACAATGCAAATCAAAGTAAATAGGCGGCAAGCCAGCCTCTTCCACTTATTAAATGGGCAATTACAAACATGATAAGCAAAACTGAGAGAAATGCTGACAGTACTACTGTTCAGCTTACAATGAGAAGTAGAATGCCTGCAAGATCAAGGATTTAAGCTCTACAAGTTGCTGCAATAGTAAAGATGTCATCCACTAGGTCAATAATGAATTCCTAACACCCGTCCTTCGCTAATATGCAATTTTCTCAAGTCTGATCTGACAGACCAGCAACATGAATTACAGAACCAGCAATACATAAACTCAATGAAAAGCTCACAACTCACTCATTTCTCACTCAAATTACATGAAAACTGATGCAAAATACTCTTAAAATGATGGCGCCTAGTTTAGTTATGAGAAAGGACAGCTAAAAGTGGCTATTAATTAATGGCACGGATCCCAAAGCACTCCAGAAAGGGCGCCCTACAAGGAATGACGAATTTGCTTTATAAAATCATAAACTTCGTATTAAAATCTGCAAATATTCATGAAGGGTCTCTTCCAACAGAGAAAACCAATGAGACAATACCCAGAACAACTCTTTTTGTATTTTTTGATTTATGAGTGAAACTATAGATTCAGCCTTGTTATCAGCAACTACAGAAAATGACATAAAATGCAATAAACTGAACTACATAAGTAAACCCAAACTACAAATGCAAACCTCACTACAAAATGTCACTCAAACAAGCAAACCTCTCCACTAGGTGCTATCTCTCAAGCACGAAGTCGAGCCAAGGCTAGGAGGCATTCATTCCTCGAAGCAATCTTGTTACCATTTCGGCAGCATAACAATATAGAAGTCATAAGATTGAAATGAAGGCCCAAGGCTTCCTTATATAATTTTGAGAAGACCCTCCAGAAGCTTCTAGAAAAGAAACCCTAATTTTCAAATTTGAATTGTCTTCTTTTCCCTCCAATTTGGGCGCCCCCTTTCTCAAGGTTTAATTTTACTTTATTTTAAAATCTTCACTCCATAAAATGGGCGTCCTTTTCTCCAAGTAAAATTTTGAACTTTAATATATAATAATTCACCTCAATGAGGCGTCCACCCATAAAGACCACCTTTTAAAATAACTTAAAGTTCAATCACTAGGCTAAGGGGGGGTCATCAGTAAAATATAACATTAAAATATGACTTTATTTAAATAATTTGACTTATCTCTCCAAATGCGCCCCGAAGCCAAAGAAGAACAAGCCAACTGAACTGACTGAAGAAGAAAGCCAGTGCACTGGAAACTGCATGATCACTGCCAAAAATAGAATTTACTAAAAATAGTAAATTCGGAAAGTCGCTCGAATCAAACTGCATGTGACACCATTGCGAAGCTTTCTGAAAACCCAGAAAGAATCCGCACTCCAAAATACCAAACTCTGAGATGTAGCCGTCATAACTTACTAAAAATAGTAAGTTCGGAAAGGTTGCCCGACGCAGTTGCAAGTCATACCTCTGCGAAGCTCTCTGAAAACCCAGAAGGAATCCAGAATCCAAACAACCAAACTCCAACAAGCAAAACCCTGAATCATCAAGAGAACCCATCAAACAGCCAGAAACCCTAATTTTGCCAGTGACCAGCCGACAGCACACTGGGAATAGGCTACCAATCACTGAAAAGTGAAGTGCTAAAAACGGGGACATTACATCCTAAGACTGAAGACAAGAAGAAGACAATAGAAAATACTCCTACACAAGCCAACAAGAACAAGTTCAGAAGATCTTTTCATTCAGGACAACATCAAATGACCAGGTTTGAAAACTCTTTTCATGGTTATCGCTATTCATGTTATGAATTTGGTCATAGAGCAATAGAGTGTTGGAAGCATGCAAGGAAAGTTGGATGGAATAAGAGTCCTTATGAGTGGTCAAGTAGAAGAAGTAATGTCCAAAGTTATAAATGCAACCATCTAAGTCACACTGCAAGGTTTTGTAGTACACAAGTAAGAAATGATGTTTTTGGATTTTCAAGAAGATGTGGTTCTTTTGTACCTCTGGTTGGTCACAAGAACATCTGTTATAAGTGTAATAACCCTGGTCATATAGCAAGGTCCTGTAAAAGTAAGTTGAAGGAATCATCTAGACATAACAAAAAGGAAATTACTCTAATCAAGCAAAAGAAAGGTATTATGAAAGTTTGGAGAAGAAAACAAGACCAAGAGAAGGAAGATCCTAAACTTGTGCATATTGCACAAGAGGCATCATTAATTGCTTAAAGAGCAGCATGAGGTCAGGGGGAGATGATTATTGCTTTATCATTCAGCCCCATTGACAACTACAAAGAGGTTGTATATCAGTCAACAGTTCAATCAAGGAAAACAGTGGCACCAGGGATGAGAACTAAAGGTAATATTTACAGTCTTACATTTTTATCAAACCCTACCTTGTATCAAGGAACATTCTAGGAAAATGGTGACCAAGGACATAGCAAAGGTTAAATGGTGAGAAGACAGAGTTTGAACAAGTGGAGAAGGGTTGAAAGATACCCCAAGATATCTAGAAAATGAGAATGTGTTCTTATTCTCCATTCCTTATCGCTAAAACCAGGGAGATCCTACAATAAATGTCTTGATTCATTTCAAAGAGCACTATATGCCATGGAAGAAGAATAGAAGAAGGATATCTAAAGGGGCAGGTCTGTGAAAGTTTATAGAGGGACAGTCACCATGAATATCAACGAAGAAAGTGCATAATGGATGGACATTGAATTGTGCGAGAATAATGAGAGGACTTAGAACAAGGGTTCAAAATTCTCAAGGATGGACAATCACTTCATCAAGAAGACTGTGCATGATGGAGAAAACCAAGAAGCATATATTATGATAGTTAATAGAGCCCAAAGAAGCCAAGGGACAGTTATTATTTCATGACAGCCGTATGAAGAAGATTTGATGCACACTCCATAGGCAGGTTACATGAAATCTATGCATGCAGTCTAGAAATAAACGCTAAGGAAAAGGTGCAGGTAAAAGAATGAGGCATAGTCATAAGGGCTTGCAAATGCACAGGTTTGTGATGAAAACATAAAGACAATGCTTTCTCTTGTAGCATGATAGGAGCAAGATTTGAAGAGGACAGTGTTATGAAAAGAAACATGATAGTCATACCAATGAGAATAGTCATAGGTGCCAATGACAAGTTTCAGTTATGGAAATGAAAAAGAATTTACATGACACTTCATGGTTAAAGGTGGAACATCAAATACGATGAATTCAGGGGGAGTTCATACATTTCTGTTATCATGTCTTTATGTACCACATGTAGTGTTTCAGATTGCTGCCATTGCAAGAACAATGATAGTCTCTATTTGTCCAAGAGGGAGTAGTGCTATGAATTGAATCTTTTTGTTTGTAAGACATGACATTAGTCAGTCATCATGGTGATGGACAGTGACTCACAAGAAAGTTTCTTGTTGATGATAGCAACTCTCCACATCAAAATGCATAATATTGAGGTCAAGATGGTAAGTGGACAGCAATTCTTGCACTTTCCACACTTTATCAACATGGAGGAGTAGTTCAGTCTAAGTAAGGATGCATGAGAAGAGAGGATGCAATCTTAAAAGAAGCATTTATTAAGACAATGAAGGACATTCTTGAAGGGGTTCAACAATGCATAGACTCTTGTTGCAGAGATATGGTGCTTGCAGGAGTATGGTAATAGTGCTATTGTATTGACAGGTATGACAGTGGGTATGGTGATCATATTGACAGTGATCTATATAACATCATATTGCCAGTGATATGTATGATGCTCTATTGACAGTGATATTTGCAGTGCCAATCTTTCATGTTATGCAATTGTAGCCTTGAAAAAGTACAGTGATCTTTATTCACAGTTTACATCACAGAGCCAATCTCAGTTACAGTGATGGTTTGCCTTGTAAGAATCTTGTTGCAGGTATATTGTGGTAGTACCAGTGTACTGACAGTCTTCATCCACTTGACAGTGAATATAACAATGAAGATTTTCCCTCTTTCTTATTTTAGTCCCGGTGTGTAGACTAGCTGACAATTCTTGGCTTTCCATGGGGGTATATCTATTTTCCAGGGGGAGTATGATCTCATTTGCTCATTTGCATTATTGTTCATTATTTTTCTTTATTGCTCATTCAAACAAAGGTGGTTCTCATTCAACATAAGGTGGTTCTCATTCATTCAAACATCAATGGTTTGTGTATCTCACACAAGACAGTAGGAGTGGCTGATTAGTGGTCAGTTAAGTATTATGATCTGATCAGTTTATGGTGTTAAGAGCAATAACATTTGATCTCAAAGTAGAATACATGATCTCAGAAAGTACATTTTTTGCAAAATAGATGCATTTATTGCATGACAGACAGGGGGAGTGTGATGTCCCCTTTTTAGCGAGCATTAGAGTTTGGAGGATTAGCCTATCATCAGGTCCTCGTAGGCTAATAATGGTGATTAGAGGGCCCAGTTTTGGAGTTATCTCGCTCTTTAGATGGCAATTTGCAGTGTCTATCTCTCCAGTCCCTTGGCATATTCAGAGGCTATGTTATTCAAGGGCTTCTAGCTCCATTTTTATACACTTACTATTTATAATAAGTCAGTTGCGTGATAGGGGACAACCTTAATAATTTTAGTAAGGCATCCTAGTGAGCAAAGTAATCAGTGGGCTACCTCCTAGAGTTGTTAGAATTAATAAATGCTGTTTATTAATGGAGTTATGATGTTTTGATTATTATTAAAGTAATACTTTAATAATAATTAATTATAAAGGTGAATATTAAATAATATTATAGGGGGTATCATTAAAGCTTGTTGGTAATATCTCTACACAAAAGGACCTTTGTCTTCAATTCTTCGACCACCCCTCTTCTTCCTTTGATTTAGGAATTGATCCAGAGACAAAATGTTATGAATCTTAACTGGCAATGTGGCATACTTTGCATAGTCGGCCCTCACTTCATCCACCAAAGGAATCTGGGCCTCTTGAACAATTTGAGCCTCCTCCATACGTGGAAATGTGGGTTGAAGAGGTCTAGGGACAAACCCAAAAGCTGCTCTAACTATTTGACCATTACCATTTTGTTGATTGTTGGTGTTAGAGGAGTTGGTCTCACCACTAGGCTGGGAGGTATGTGGTATACTTAGATTCATCTTGGCTAACATTTGGGACATCATATCCAACATTGCATCAAACTTCCTCTCTGTTTTGGAATTAGGACTTCCTATATAGGTTGTTGATGGACTGTGGTTTGTGGTCTCTAAAGAACTGTCACTGTCACTAGCAAAATTTTGACGTACTCTTAGAACCTCTAAAAATGTCTCTTCAACTGGGTTTTTAGGAAACTAATAAAGTTGTCCTCTCTAATCTTTGTTGTAATATCTCAATTCTCTATCCCTCATAGTGAAAGCTACAACTGCAAATAAGGGTTAGAAGCATAGGCTAGAAAGATCATCAACTCTGATAACACTATAATAACCACCCTAGATTTCTTTTTTGAAATTATTGCAACTGGAAATGATTACAATCAACTTCCTTCCCATTTTCTGATTGCCCAAATCCTAGAGTGGGAAAGGTGACAGTTTATAGTGTTCAAGATTACAACTAAACTGAAATCAATTGTTAAAAGGAAACATCAAGCAGCAAGCCGGCCAAACCACTTATCCAATGGGATGCATATGCAATACATAATGGTAAACATTTGTTTATCCAACAAGAGTTACAAGGCACTTCCACTTTTCAATGGGAAAGCTTAAAGATGAGAGAAATGAGCTAACAGGCTCTTCCACTTATCCAATTGTGAGCAATCACAGTGAGGCCACTTATTCAATGGAGTAAGTAGCAGCAATAAATTGATTCCACTCACTGGCGGTACTACCATCCAATGTGTTGGGTGAAAATTATGTACTCAACTTTTCGATAGATTACACAACTAGGACTTCAGCCACAACTATGTGAGATATGAATCTCTCCTCTCAGAAAAGGGGAGATGCCCTTCTTACTGCTGATGGAAGCGATGGTAAAACAAATAAAGTAATTACACAATGTACACAATACTTACGAAGTGGGGGGAGTGTGTCACATTCATCCTTCTCTCTTTTTTCAGAGAAGATGTTTACAATGCTTCACTATTGGAAGTTCTCAATTCACAATAATCTAAAATGATCAACAAGCAGTAATGCCAATACCTCTATCTTGTCAAAGCAAAGCGTAGAGATACCAGAAGTGATTAACAATAAACAAGTAAAATAAAAGGGAAAGCTCACGAAGGCACAAAGTCGTTCCGTAGCTTTTTCAATGGTGGATCTGTGAAAGATGTGTCGTTTGTTGCATTAGAAGCACAAAGTCTTCTCAAATACAGCAATTCCTCGAACAGTATGAACAATTACAAGCGCAAAGTCTTGTAGATCATCCAACCAAAGTATCCAAAGAGCATAAACAATTACAAGTGCAAAGTCTTGTAGATCATCCAACCATTGAAAAACAAAACACAAATGTAAATCTAAGTAAAAGATGTAACACAAAGTTTACATGAATTGCTTAGAGTCTTTCAAATATCACTTACTAATTACCACCAAAAGAGATCAATTTACAAGACTATCGAATCCAACACAAAGTCTGGTTTGCAATCTTCTTCTTTATTGATCAGATTTTGTTCGCAGAGTATGAACACAAAGTTAAACAATTTGTTTCTAAAAGGGCAGCACTTCGTTGCAAAATACTAAAAGATACCTAATACAAAGGAAATCCCTCATATATATGGAAAGAGGGAAGAGAAAAATTAGGAAACTAATTGAGAAAATTAAGGAAAGTTGGGTGAGCGATTCAAGGAGATCTCACCTAACTTTGACCAAAGTCAAAGTGTAATTAGTTTTCAAAAGATTACATCTTGAACTTGGTGCAATTACAATTTACAAAAAGACATATAAAATATCAAGAAATATTTACCAGATGCATAATGAGAGGCATCAAAAATGTCCAACACTGGAGATCAGGAACCTTCATGTTTCCTTGCTTTGGGTGCGGAAGTCTTCGTATTTCTTCCTGGTCTCCTGCACAAACTTCTCATCCGAACCAACGGTGTAATCCACAATGGTGTGAATTCTCGTGATCGATCTCATGGCAGATGAGTGAACCTTCTTGCATCTATCAAGATGCGTTTTCAGGTTATCCAATGTGATCCTTGTATCACAAATGACGTTTAGAGAGGCTTCTGAAAAGTCTGCGCTATCAATCAACTTCATGATGGCTTCTTTGAAAATCTGAGATATTTCTATGGCTGGCAGGAAGATACGATTTTCCTCTAGAAGTTGTCTTGGTAACTCCTTGATACCTTTTTCAAGAATCACATGATGCCCTTTGACATCTTCCTACACTTGGTGGAGATCCTCCGTAAGAGATTGAATTACTTGAATTCGATGTTTCAAAGATTCTCTTACCTCAATGAATTTTTTTTTGTCGGGAATTACCCCGGCTTCCACCAATTTACTGAGCTTTACCTACTTCATTTGTGACCATGACAGCAGGCACTTTTCCATATCTCTGCACTCTTGGGAAAGTACACTTTTTTCTTTATCAAGCTCTGTGGTGAGCTTGGCCAACAAAGTAGTTTTCTCGTCCGCAACAATTATGATCTGAGATCCGTATTCTATGATCTTCTCAATGAAATCATACAACACCCTGCCTTTGGAGACGAACTTCTCAGCTTTCTTGACAGCTGGGTCCTCAATACTTACCACTGCCAGTGGTTGTGCATTAGTTGAAGATCCTGCAAGTCTCTTTACAACAATGGCATAATGCTCTGCCCTCTGTTTGTACATATTGCGAGCTTGCTCCATTTTATCCAATCTTCCAGCCAAAATGTCCAATGTCACTTGCACATCTGCTTTTTCACTTTCATTGGTAACTTTTCCAAGCTGGACTCTTGTTACTGTGTAGTCCTCCATATTGACATCTCCTTCTTGCGGTGGTATGCCAATCTCTGCATACTTGTGGCCAGTCTTGTCAACGTTTAGCCTTGAGTATACTTTTTCCTTTTTCTTCCCTTTAGCCTTTGGAGGGACTATCTCTTCGAGGTCGAGCTCCTTTGGAGAGATCATTTGCTTCTTCCACTTCGATACTTGAGATATCAGCCAAGGGGGAAGGAAGTGTTGATGTGTTTTTCGTGACTGCACCAATGCAGAATAAAGTCGCCAATGGCTACCCTATTCTCTCTTGATCAAAGTATCCAGCATGCTAAGATTGCAAGAAAGTTCATGCGTTCAACTCCAAGGTTCTTTCAGTGCGAATAGGCTCAGTTGGCTTGATGTGATTTGCTGGTATTTCAAGGGGACTTACAGAATTGTTCACAGCAGAGGAAGGGGTTTCCACAATTCGACAGATTTTATCAATGAAGCACAGATTTCCTATTCTAATCAGAAAGTACTGAATTGAAATGGCGTAAGGTTAAGAGAATCTAAATCTATTCTAAGGCGTGGGACATGGCGATCAATTCTCACAAGCTTCAACCAAGCTCTACTTTTCCTCGCTTCGGACAGCCTCCACAGAACCGGTGCAATCTTCAAAGGAGTAGCTCAAGGTGTTCAGATCACAACTTAGCATGAAAATACCATCACAACGACGCATATAAACATACAAATCATGATCGAAGTTAAATTACGATATTCAGTTGACCACACAAAGCATTCACCATCGAACACACTAGTGGTATGGATAGGCGAAGTTTGCTCAAATTGAAGACCACATTCCACAATTACTATCTGCTTGCATGAAATGAAACTTATTCTACTTTAAGTCACTACTCGAATCGGAAGGACGAAGAAACCTTGCTAGCTACTCACAACAAAGGCGAAATTCATCATCAATGAAAATTCTTTTTATTGGGAGAGTGTTCACAACAATTTCTTACAAAGTTCTAAGGAAAAACTTTCCTTCTTCAACTACTCTATCAATCTATACTAAGCTACTTCTAATTTGTCTCTCTATTCTAACTTCTACTCTAATTCTCTGTCTCATGAAGTACAAATGAGGGGGACTCCCCCTTTATATAGTTGGCCAAGTCCAGCGGGACTCAGATTACAATCGGCTGGATGGCCCAGATGTGCCACCTCAGCCCTAAACAAGATTCACCCTAAAAACCGCCACAAGAGGAGTGGGGTAATAAATGAGCATTAATGTCCATCATCTTCTAGAAGATTCCCATCCAGAAACGCGTTCACACTGTTCTTTTTCTTGACTGCAGACTTGATCAAATAAATTCAACTACAGGCACGTTCTCGATCTAACTTCAAGGCGACAACTTCATTCTTCTGTTTGATGATGATTTTCAACACTTGGGTCTTCATCTTTTCTTTTATCCTGGACTTAGAAATATTTTCTTGTCATCTTTTTCTCTGAGTTGAGTGCACGTTTGAGTCTTCAAGGAGAAACTCCAACACTTAGCCATTTCTCCCAACATCTTCCTTCATGATTTTATCACTTCAATTCATCGTGCTCTGGCCCCGGCGTGCATCCTGCAAAACCAATAAAAAAAGAAGAGCATCAGAACACTTTATAATATAAAATCACCTAACTTACCTGACATCCATATTATGACTGCCTAGGTCCGAGTGATCTTTAGACCCAGTAGAGTTCATCGTTTTTCTCAAATTTCACTTCATCTTCAAATTTCTCGTGCCTTGGCCAGATTTTCCCCTTAGAAATTTCATCACAAATTACCCAAGCATCCGTCTTGAACATTTGTTTCTCAAACTTAGAAACTTTTTAATCTTCTGCCTAGAAAATTCCATTCACCTGGCACCCATCAAAAATCCTCATCTCAAAATTCCAGCGGAGTGTGGAAAGCTTTGAAATCATTTCCTCGTTGCAAAAATTTAATACCCAGAAAAGTTTTCCTTCAGAAAATGTGAAATTCATGTGTCTACCGACGAATGGGTTCATTTTAATTTTTTAAAATCTCAACTTAGGAAAATAATTTTATCCAAGGTTTTATTCAATTCCTCTAAGTTGGGCGTAATTTTCAATTTGCCATTCATCCTTCATTTTTGAGCAAGATGAAGTCATTAAACAAAATATCCAAGGTAACTTTGCATAGTATAACTCCTTCTTCAAGGCGCATTAATGACTCCCAACTTCTAGCTTCAACATTTAGAAAATCTCTCAAGTGTTCTCCCTCCTATTAAGGTGCATATGATGCTTCACTCTTTAAGGCGCATTTGATACTTCACTCTTCAAGTTTTCTACGCCTTAGACAAAATTTCATGCACTCCAAGCTAAGGCGTAAATAGGGGTCTAAGCTTCTAGTTTTCCACGCCTTAGGATAATTTCAAACTTCTCCAACTTTCAAGGGCGCATTTGATAGCAGTAGCTTCGATTTTGAGTGCCCTCTTAACTTGCTAAGGCACAAATGATGGTGTGCACTTTGAGTTCAAAACACTTAGAATATTTTCAAGTTTTTACTTCTCTCTCTAAGGCGCAAATAATACTTCCAACTCGTATTTCTCCAACACTTAGAAAATTTTCTAAGTCATTTTCTCTCTGAGGCGCATTCAAGGTGTTAAACTTTCAAATTCGTTTCCTTCAAGGGCGCATATGGCATACAGAGGTTTCGATTTAATGCTATGCCAAATCAAAATTATTTTAGAAAATTTCTCAAGCTTTTCTCAAGGCGTGGCTGAGGTATTTAACTTCAAATCTGAAGTGTCAAAGAAAATTCGAACCCCCTTCTCCTCTTCCAGGCGCACTTTGGACCTTTTACTTCTAATCTTTCACACTCAGAACATTTTGGAGTCTCAAAGCTGGGCGCATATTATGTGTCAAACTTTCAATGTTTTCCAATCTCTTCCCAGCCAGGCGCATATTATACCCTGAGCTTTCAGTTTTTGACTTGGACAAATTTGGGATCATGCCTTCTCTAAAGCGCATTTTGGGTGATGAACTTCCACTTGGGGGCTCATTGGATCCGTGTGCTTTCACTCCTAATAATCTATCTCATTCCTGAAGGCGCAAATCATGTGTCAAGCCTTCAATTTGGGGCGCATTTGAGAGGGGAAACTTTCAGTTTTCAAACGTTTAGAAGATTTTTCTTTATTCAGCTAACCTGGGTGCAAATCACAGCTCGGGCTTTTAATTCCACGCCTTAGTGTATTTTCTAATTCATTCCAAGTCTAGGCTCATTTTACCCTCTGTGCTTTCAGTTTTGAAGTGGGGCGCAAATGATAGGTCCTTTCAATTTTAATCTCCACGCCTTAGTCAAATTTATTAACTCACCCTCAGGACTTTGAGCGCAAACAAGAGGGTGGATTTTCACTTGAGGGCGCATTTCACAGGCTTTCCTTCCAGTTTATACCTTGGGCGCAAATCACTATGCCCCCTTCAAGTTTGGAGACTTAGACAAATATTTCTCAAGCCATTCTACCCAGGGGCGCATTTGGAAGGAGGAGCTTCAAATTCTTGCCATTTAGAACTTTTTAAACTTTCAACTCATGGAGGGCGTAATTTAGCTATGGAGCTTTTAATTTCAACGTTTTAGAATATTTCCATTAACCTCTCTTCGTAGCCTTGGGCGCAAATCACATGTGGAGGTTTCAAATTTTGCGACTTAGAATATTTTAACTCTTCCTTCAAGTCAGGCACAAATGGGGTCCTGTACTTTAAATTCTTGCTACTTAGAGAATTTCTTTCCTTCCAGCTCAAGGGCGCAAATAGGATGGTCTGCATCAAATTTCAACACTTAGTAAAATTTCGAGTCATTTTCAAATTGGGGCGCATTTGACTCATGAAGCTTTCAATTTTAATGCCTTAGAATATTTTAGGCTCATCTTGTCTTCTCAAGGCGCATTTTGAAGGTGCTACTTCCACTTTGGGTGCCTTAGAGAAATTTTGATGCTTCTTCTTTAAGGGCGCATTTCACCAGCTGAACTTCAAATCTTGAGTACTTAGAATATTTTCCACCCATCTTTGGCTTCAAGGGCGCATTTCACCATGTGAGCTTTTATTTTTGATAGAATTTTATTCTTCAAGCTCCTAGGCGCCTATGGAGGGGTCAACCTTAAATTTGACTTGTGAGTCTTCATTTTTGCCTTAATAGAATTTTTATCCGCCTTTAGCCTTTTAAAGCAAGCTTTGATGCTGGAATTGAAAATTTATCAGTTTTCTTAAATTTCATGCCCTTTGCCAGATTTAGGGTGATTTTCTCTTGCTAACCCTACTTTGCCCTGACTTTCTATTTTTAGAAAGTTCCTCAAATTTCATGCTTTGAACTGCCTCCTGACTATGAAAAGTCTGATTTTACTTTGCTTCGCACCTCGAGACGTGATTATGCCGCTGGTGCCTGATACCTGTCTGTACCTGCTATTTTTAGCAACCTGCTAAAAATAGCAACTGCTTATAATGTCTTCGAATTTCATCTGTTCAATGCCAGAAATGTGGAGATCGTGGCTGGATGTTGCTTTTGCTTGACTGTCCTGTTCCGCCCTTGATTTTAGGAAACCCTAATTTCTCTGCCCATGCCTGCTAAAAATAGCAAGTGCCTGATTCTTCATTCTCTGCAACTCTGTTTGTCTTGAAATTCGCGCCAAGGGGTCCTCATTGCTTGTTTGACCTGTTCATACTGAAACTTGACGTTGACCTGCTTTTTGGCGTGCTTTGGAGTGACTTACTATTTATAGCAACTGCTTGATTTTGAGACTTCCTTAGCTCCGTTCGAGTTGAAATTTGAATGCGGTGATCCTCATTGGTAAACTTGTCTATCTGCGCTGGCGCTTGAGATTGACTTTCTATTTTTAGCATGTGTCAGGAATGCCTTACTAAAAATAGTAAGTGCTCCGATTGTCTTCAAATTTTGCCAGCAGACTCCCTGAAGGACACTAATCATGGTGGATACTTCAATTTTGGGCATTTTGACGCTTGATCCCTCATTTTTAGCCCAGAAGCTCGAAACCCTAATTTTTCTGCATGTTCTTCAAATGAGCTCCGTTTGACCTCATTTCTGCTGCATGTTGATTAGTTCGCGATTCTGAAGCGTCGGGCAGCTGCCAGAGTGGTACCTGCTAAAAATAGAAAGTGGTTGAAAAAGTGACCAACTGGCTGTCAGATGATTTTGCATGTCACACTGCCCGAAAAATCTTGAAAAACCCAGAAAAATCTTCAACATGCAAGCACTGGCTAAAAATAGCAAGTTTCTAAAAAGTGACCAGTTCCACTCGCATGTTACACTGTCGCGAAGCTCTCGGAAAACCCAGAAAGAATATGCCGACATGCGCTGAGAAAATTTGCATGCAAACCCTAATATCGGCCTTTGAAGGCTGAACGCTGAAAGTTGTTATCCTGTTTTGCATGTCATATCACTGCGAAGGTCTCGAAAAACCCACAAAGAATCTTCGGACATGCATCAGAAAGTGTAACATGTAAACCCTGGAATGTGTTTGGAAGCTGAACTGCTAAAAATAGCAAGTTACCTGTTTCTGCTCAAATTTGGCCAGTGATGAGTTCAAAGTACTCATAATGTAGTGTCACTGTTAAAACTTTGAAAGTGTCGAGAAACTGCTCTGAATTTCACACTTACTAAAAATAGTAAGTAGCGGAAATCCGATGAAATTTTAGTGAAAGCCTGCTAGAAGCACACTGACAACAGTGTTAGTCTTTATTTTCAATTCGAGAAACTGCTCTGAATTTCACACTTACTAAAAATAGTAAGTAGCGGAAATCCGATGAAATTTTAGTGAAAGCCTGCTAGAAGCACACTGACAACAGTGTTAGTCTTTATTTTCAATTTATTCACCTCACTTGACCTCAAATTGGTTGGAAAGATGGAAACCCTAATTTTTAGACTTAGCCAAAATTTCACATTTAAACTCAATGGTGGACGTTCTGCCGGAAAGACAGACAGCAGAAAAGAGAGACAATGACAAAACAAACCAAAAGCAAAGCCAAAATTAGGGGGGTCCCCATTTGCAATGGGGCGATGTGTGAAAAAGGTCACAACAGGAAGGAGGTGTGAACTTCTAGATTCACTGTCAACTCTGTCGTCATTGTCACTTCTGAAGTTACCATGGGTATTGTGACAATAGGAGAAGTGTCTGTCATCATTGCTCCTGTAGATTACACATTGAGCTGATCATGTATTGATTCATTCATGAACCGATTGAACTCAGTTTCAGAAGTGATATCATACGTCGGTGAAGACAGGCTAGGAATGGATGATGGAGGACTTGACAGTATATCAATCGTATGAATGCTTGTCACCGAGGGAGTATCAAGCAAGGTTGATGCTGCAGGAATAGTGGATACCTCTACTCCAGAAATGCTTGTGGTAGGAATAGGTGATGAAGGAACAGGAGGTGGAGGAGTACTCGAATTTGGAGGGGTATGGCGAACACTGGAAATCACAGGTGATGAAGTTCTGGGAATTTCCTCAACTACATTCTCAGGTGGAGACATAGTTCTTTTTTGATCATGCCTGGGTTCCTGTTGATCACCCTCTTGTCTCTCCAATTCTGGTTCACCTTCGGAATCACCTTTAGATTCTTCTTCAGACTCTTGCCCACTTTCAGAAACTTCTTCTACATCGGAGTTTGCTTCTACTGAGTCTTCATCTTTAGCGGATTGGTCACTAGAAATACCTTCTTCATCGGAATCTATCTCCTTTGAAACAACCTTTTTACCTTTAGAGGGAGATGGTTCAGATTCCGTGGTTTCTCCTTTTGGAACGACCTGGATATCTTTCTTTCCAATAGTAAACCTGATTCTGGGACCTCTTCGTGAAGAAGTGGGAACAGCTGCTGATTTATTTTTCATGCGGAGTTCTTGTTGTCGGCGAGCTTCCGCTTCGGATTCTTCTCCTTCCAAATCTGTTCTGAAACTTTTCATTTCAAAACCATGCTTGTGTAACCATTCTGCAGTGTTGGATAAGATTGGTGCCAATCTCTCTCTGATACTAGTACTTTCTTTCCTAGACCATTGAATTGTAGGCAGCGACTTATTAAAAATCTCTTGTTCATCATAGACAACATTTATGATATCACCAGGATCTGTAAAATCCTCTGGTAGGTTAGCAATATCAAGGTCTTTGATCTGTTGTACGATCAACATGCAATAATCCATTTTGTGAATGGCTTCTTCATCTTTGCAATCAGCCCAGATGTCCTCAAAACAGTACTTGTGATGATGACCCTTTTGCAATTGCCTTCTAACATCCTGGTAATCAAATCAAACCTATACCCGTAGGTCCTGATTGTCATGATTTGCATCTCAGCATAAATAGATTTGGCTTTTTGTACAGTCGGGATAGTATATCTACTGATTGTCAGTGGGAACTTAAATCCACGCTTATGAATATTTCTTCGTTCTTTGTGCACTGAAATCAGCTGTCTACACATCTCCATGAGGACCCACTTGTCTGAAGGATATCGTGGCAGCATGTAAGGGCAGCCAGTGTAGCACCCTACTCTCAAATAAGTAAATGTTGGGAATTGTAGAAATATGCATGCAACTTTACTTACCGCCTTATAGGCCTCATCAAATACCCTTCTCCTCTCGAGAGTCGGATCAAAATTGAAAAGAAAAGGTGTGAAGAAAGCATCAGTAACCCTCCTGAAATTATGGAAGCTTTCCTTCAACTCCAGTTGATAGAAAAATTTATACACAGGCACCAACATCCGATTTCCTTTTGTGGATAGACCTAGAAACTGCCTCATTATAGCTATTGCGTACACCAGGTAAGAAGTCATATAGAAGTTTAATGTGGAAGGCACATTGATCAGTTGCTCATGTATTTCATCGCTGATCTGTTTGCCCCAGTCAATGAGCACTTTTTGTCTTCTTATGATCCTAATGTATTCATACATCCAATCATAAAAAGTGGATGATTCAGGAAAGCCCTTCACTCTGCTCAAAAACGTGATCATATCTTTGACATCATCTTTGAAATCACTTCGCATGAGTCCCTTTGGCCATCTCGAAACAATTTGCCTAGGCTTCTTCAACCATTGGCTATTTATTAGGTTTTTAGCCTTGTTGGGATCAGCATCATAGACTTCTTGTGCTTTTTGTATCGAGATCTCAATGTACTCCATTTGAGGAACTTTAAACACAATATCAAAGAAGTCAGGGTCGAGTCTCAAAATCTTGTGCCTAGAAGAATCAATCACAAATCTGCTCTCCCTGATGTAGTGGGATGCAACATGAAGGACAAATTCTATATTGTGTGCAGCAGTAGGGAACATAGCTACCAAATGCAGGTTACTGTGTACAATTGCTTTCATAGAATCAGGAAGAGGCTTCTTCTCAGTTTTCTCTACAAAATCAACCAAGTCTTGATGACCAACCTTTATGTCTTTTATCTCTTCCACCTTGGAGACCACTACAGTTGGCAGATAGACACCTTGATACTTATATTTCATTTTGTCTTTTGCTTTTGAAGACGACGGAGGTTTTTTGGTAGTCATCTGAGAGCAACTGAATCCTTGATCAACTTTGAGGATCTTGAAAAGAGACTGCAAGATGTGGAGTCAAAACAAACGTTAGTCATTAAACAACATGGGGATGTGTGAGGCGAGCAATGATGATGAGCAAGTGTGGAGCAGATGACAAGGCACGCAAAACGATGCACAAAGTGGACAGAAAGAGGTTTGGAATGAAATTGGCAAGTTTCGAGGTGTTTGGAAGAAAAATTGGGAAAATTGTAAGGGCGCTGAAAATCAGCGCCCTTGCACTTGGAGGGAGCTGACTTTGGTGCAGGGGCGTTGAAAAACAACGCCCTTGCACCTAAGAGTTAGAAACTTGAGGAAATATGTTAGGGTGCTGAATTTCAGCGCCATGACACTTTTCACTGTGAAGTTGGCAATTGATATGGCGCTGAATTTGAGCGCTTCAGCATTTGGGAAGAACATTGAAAACACAATATAATGATTTCTGAGAGCAACGGTTTGGAAATTTGGAAGTATTGAAAGGATTAAAATCAACACTTGAGAACACATATTGAAGTGCATTAGATCTTCATTTTACTGCCATGGTTCTTATGAAAAGTATAGTGCAATCTTACTCACAAAACGAGAGTTTCTTTCATTGTTCATTTCAAAGTATTGACAAAGAATCATGTGAGGAGATTAAAATGCGCGGGTAAGATCAACCAAAGCAAAAGAAAAGAAAACGCGTATATGCAAGAAAGCCACGCCCAACACAAACAATGGAACAACATTTGCGTGTTTAGCAAAGGGAAAAAGCGATTAGGGTAAGAAAGGAATGCCCACGCGTATAGACAAAATGGAAAGAAAGAAAAAGAATGGGTTTATTTAAAAACACATTTATAGATCACAAAACATTTATCAAACAAACACTAAGTGCAAAAGAAAGAAAGGAAAGGAGAAAAGAACGACATACCTGAACCAAAACTCGAAACCTAGCTTGACCAAGAAAGAGGTCTGCATAAAAACACGTTTTTGGATGAAGTGGATGTGTGCCCAGCAAAGAGAAAATAAGTTGAAGACCACATTTGATGAAAATGAAACATAAAATCACTTTTAAGTGATTGGGAAACATCAAAAACCTAACTCAACTCGCACATTAAATTGAGGCATAAAAGATGGCACGAAAAGCGAAATATGCAAATGACATGAAGAAGTGCGCCTGAGCCAAAAATTGGCTAAGTCTGGCAACAATGTGTAAAAGCGCACTTTTTTAGCACTTCTACACATTTTTGAAAAATCACTTTTATGCAGGGGCGCTGATTTTTGGCGCCCTTGCACTTTCAACACAGCCAAAAATTTGGATGAGTTAGAGCGCACTTTTTTGACACAACTGCATCTTTCACAATTTAACTAAGTATGATCAGTGAGACTTTGCGAAGGAGCTCGTTTCGAAGGTCTTTGTGAGGCGAACATAGGGGGATGCTCAAACTGATTGTTTGAGGCTTTGGAATGCATTACGAGGTGGCTCGAAAATCACCTCGTTTTGCGTGCTTGAACTTCACGAACCTAGGAAACGAACAAGTTTCGTAGGGGGGTTATTCATGGAACGAGCGCTGCTAGATTCCGCGATAACACAATGTTACAATTTAAAATGTGTGAAAGAAAGCACTTAGCAGTAAGACCATTTGAGGCATTACAATGTTAGTACATTTGCACATGTGATATCAGAGAGGATTAGTTTGCTGATCTTATGAATTGAGGTTAAACAAACTGCTGATTTACTCAGAAATGATGACAAAATCATGTACTCAACAACTCAGCAATAATAATAATATGGTACCTTGCAAGGATGGATTGGAACACTAGAATAGGTCTGATCATGCCCAAATAACATGTGTAATAATCTGGACAGCAAGTAATTGCTCAGCAATCACAACCAATGCATACCCAACTCACTAAAAATGAACTTGGACTATGTTCATAAACTCTAAACATAATAAAATTCGCCTAGCAGCTCCAAAATGTCATAATTTTTACTTGCAAGTCTTGAAAAACAATGATAACAGTTGCTGATTTACACAGGCCAGCAACAACAAATTGCTTGGATCTTCATCAAACTACATTTTACCACCGTGAGAGCCTCTATAAATGACAAATAAGGTCAGGGTGCCACACTACATTGATTTTTAACCTCCCAAAGGCAGTGCTTGGACTATGGAAACTCATGCCACCCTTCATTGGCAACACCATCAATGTTATCGCTTCCTCAAACTACTTCTTCTATCATATCGAATGGCCAGCACAAGAAGATTAATTAGGACAGGAATAAACACCAAATCAGTCCCCCAAAAATTCTAGTAATGAAAACCTAAAAAGGTATGGCCAGAAATGAGGTAATGTATGGTCTAGTAAGGGTAAATCGCGACCAACAATATCTCTTTCAATCACCTTTAGTAAAAATCTTCAATAACCCTGCAAAATAACCATTTATCACACCACAAAACTACAACTAGAAAACATCAAATATCTCCATGACTGAAATCCAAACTAAAAACTCTATTGAGTACAATGATGATCCCCGAAAATGGAACCACTCTAGTCTAGTCAGGGATTATCTTTCAAATCTGAAACTAGAAATCTTGAGAGGGTTTTTGTCCTCAAAATATTGTGGAAGAACTTGTAGTTCAATCTGACAGCATAACATTATCATTCATCAGCATATCCCAGAAATGAGCCCCAATACCTCCTTTTATAGTTTTTTGGAGGGAATTAAACAATTTAAAAATATAATAATTCACTTTATTTCCTAACCAAGAGACCTTTTTTTAAATAATAATAATATTTCATAAGCAAAGGCCCCCTTTCTAGGCATCCAACTTTAAAAAACTTAAATCATCTTTCCAATGAGCTATTACACTAAGTTGCCCTTTTTATTATTTCTGACATTAGGAAACATTAGTGAAATATTAATTAATTACTCAATAACTCACCCAAGTTGCCAAAAGCACTAAAACTAGATTGGAATAAAAATATGATCATATTGAGATGATACTGGAGATGGATGATTAAGAATGGTGCCAACTGGGTGACTTACAAAAAATAGACAGTCTCTCCAAAAAGATTGGAAAAGCCACCAAAAGTTGAAATTCACTTCATAAAGTGTCATAATAGCCCATACTGCCTACTAAACTCATTTCCAAGAACCAAAGCCCCTATTAATCAACCCTGAGCACTCCAAGAAGTTTGGAGTTCTTCCCACACACCCCAAGCTACTTCAGGAAAACTTAGAAACTAGACAAAAGCTCACAAATCAATTTTGCTAAAAATGGGGACATTAGAAACTCATGCCTTCAATGAGTTTAGTTTATGAATTTTATAAAAACACTTGTATTGGACAATGGTTTTCTTTACCTATCTTTACCTATCTTTTGTAATTCAATTTCTCTTTTTGTTTGTCTATTTGATTGTCTATTTGATTGTGGGTGATTCCTCTATTAAAATTTGGTTGAATTCATAAGTGTTGGAAAATATCTTTGAAAGAATTTCAGTGAAGTTGGGACCTCTAGTCCTCATGATAGCCGTCAACAATCCATATTTGGTCAGAATTTTGGTGTTGAGTGTCAGTATCAGATCTGGAGCTTTTGAAACATTCAAGGAGGAATGATCATACCAAGCTTTGTTAATCTATCCACTGCTGTCCTAATTTGGCCATTGTGTTTGGGAATTTGATGTATACATATTGTAAGTAATGAATTTTATGCATATCCTTTCCCACATGTTATGAATAGTGGCAAAGCTATAAATGGTCAGATATTTGTGCATGTCATAATTTTCTAATATACATAGTTTTAGCATCTTCCAAGGCCTCATTCCTATATATATGAGTAGTAAATGGGGTGCTTCCATATATTATTTGTCAAAAGAGTATCATTTTCCATCCTCAATCTGAGGATAAAGTCGTTATCCTTTTGGATACATTGGCATTCTTAGTCCTTTATTTGATCTCTTTTGATTTCTTATTTTGAGTTTCCTTGGGCTATTGATATTGAGTGTACTCTATTATCCTCTCTCTTCCTAGTTCATAGATAGGTTTTTGGTCTGAGTTCTCAAAAACATAGGGTCATCTATAACTATATTATCATTAGGGGAAAATATGATAGAGGTTTATTGCTAGTGTGTACTGCAAATTCATATTGTTTCCATATTTTTTATTAAATGTATTGCTTCCAACAATTCTTGGTTGAAAATTTGGTAACTATGTTTTACTTTCATCCATTTTTCTACTTTCATAAGCTATTTCAATATGTTTTTGTTTTAGAAAAACGGCGATCCTTTCACTCGGCAACTATTATTTGTAAAAATCATTTGGATTGGTTAGCTAAATTTAATGCATGGGCTTCTGTTATCATTTTCTAACAGGTTTTATGTTATAATCTTTACACACATTCTATGAGTCTATGTGTCTTCAATATATGATCTCAATTTGTTAGAAATTGCACATAGAAAACTTAATAGAGACTTATGTTTTCTGTGGAATTTGACTACTTCTATATTTTCTTTTGTTCCTCTAATATGTATTTCAGGAATAAAATGGTGAATTTTCCTAGGCATCATCAGATATATTGTTTCATTTTCTCATAAATTTTACCGAAAGCCCAAAATGCATTACCAAGATTTCCTTGTGGTGCTGCTAAGGACTTAGTAGCTATGCAATTGACCCCATTGCATTACATCCCACAAGAAAGCACAAAATCTGTTAGTGGATCTTCTCATTTGTAAACCATATAGCCTGCACTGGAAATGGACCTGCTTTGGCAACACAAAACTCAGGAAGGGCCTTGTTGCCTCTTTGTTTCAATCTATTCTGAATATCTGAAAATGTTCAACCAGAACCATGCAGCCTAGGTCAAGTTTTGGTGGAGGCAGATTCCTCTAGTATAAATAGAAATTAGAAACAAAGTAACTCAATCTTGAAGACATGATGAAGCACAAAATATGGTGAAGATCAAGCTTGTAAATGTTATCTCCAATCTGTTTGATGATACTGTACAGGACAAACACAAAATTTGAAGCTTACAATGAGGACCTATTATTTTCTCCTTTTGAATATGAAGCCATAATTTATCACCAATATTGAACAAGTGAGAAATACGACACTGTCCATGGCATTGCTTGAATACCCAAGAAAAGTAAGAGGTGATGCTTTGTTGTAGCTTTTGTTAAGTGAAAGGAAAACCTTCATTCTCTACGTCTGGATGTTGCTTTTGTTGCATGCATAAAAGATATATAATGTTGGAGTTAACAACCTTCAATTTGTTCGCTAATTTGTATGTGAAAAATTGTCAACATGGAGAGCTTTGTATCCATTGTGGTCCAATATTGTCCTCCAAAAGGTGCTAATAAATATATATCTCAATAAAAGTGATGGAAGTGAAAACTCTGCAATGGACCCATACATATAAAAGTGAATGTGATTGTATCCTATAGTAAAACCATTTTCTACCACAAAACAAGGATAGCCATCTACAAAAAGCAGTCAATCATATCAATGTGTACAACACATCATCTTTCTCAAATCCTAAGGTTGGGCAATTCAATTTTTGTAAGGACATACAATTGAGCCCGATGTTTGATTGGGGGTAGTTGGATTTATAGAAAGCACAGTAAAAAAGAGCTTTAAGTCTCTCATAGAGACTAAGATGTTTCTCCAATTTGAGGGAAAGCCAAGCTAGTGCATGCTTGAGAAACTCAATGAATGTGTGTGTGTGAGAGAGAGAAAGAGAGAGAATTTTATGAACTATAGGGTGCGAGAATCTTCTTGTTATAGTTGTGATCTTAGCAAAAACAAGTGGGTCTATGAGAGGACTCCATCTAATTGATGAATCAAGTAGAAGGTTCACCCATAATGACACATGTGTGATGTAGAATTTTGTAGTTGTTTCTTTGCTCATTAACAAAAGTTACTATTTATTTATCTTTATGTGTTGAGCAAATTATAAGAATTAAGTCATGGGTTGTATCTTACATTACAAATATTCATGTACCTATAGTGGAGAAAATAGCATAACAAGCTTCAACAATTTCCTATAATAACTTGTTGATTGAAATATTAGTGTAAACTCCCAACAGCAATATAACAATATACAATAGTATCTATACAAACAAAAAGTACATACTTCGCATTTTTCCACCTCATTTTGCATGTATTTTGGCATCACCAAAATAGACATGGTTTGACCTTCTCATAGCCCAAACTATCTTGAAAACACCTCTTCTAACCAAAACCAAACTTCCTCTACTACAAACACCCCATTCTCCCATGATTCCTGACTTCCAATCACCTTGGAGACTAGCACTTACTCTAGTGTCCCCAAATTCAAAATTGTGTTTTTATACCTAAAAGTCATCTCCTTGCTAACCCTAACCCTAATGCATTTTCCAATAGTCAATTGTTGCCTAAACATGTCTATTTTAGGAAATTTTCAAAAATTGAAAGGATCTAATCCACTACTCGCATCTTCCCCCATCCTGTGCATATACACATATTCCTCTTTTAAAAAGCACCTAGGACATCCTCCATTATTGTTGCACACACCACTATAGCTGCAACTCCCATACACCAGCACTTAAAAGACCACACACTTATCATTTTCCAAATAATTCAAGATGGAACATGCTCTTGGATGCTTGATTCAAGAAAGCTCCCAAAAATTCCCATTGGCACACCATCTTCCCCCTTTCAAGTCTGATCAATTCTAGCATATGAGAAATAGATGTTCTTATGACACATTGACAGATGTAGGTGATTTCTGACAACAAATACAAAGGACACTAGTGCTTGTGTACAAGACATCGACACACTAAGTGGTATACTAGCTCACCCCCAAGACATGAGCGATTTGGACAGAAATTGAAACTTCCAGAATGTATTTTAATAGTTTCAGACCTCCACCAATCAACTTTCATCTCTAGCCTTATTCAATCATTTAACCAGACCTGCCTCTCTAACCCTCCCTCATTTCACTTGCTAGTATTAGTGCAACCTCAACTCTTGTGATTAATTTACTTGGATTAATCTGAAAATATTTACTAGGGTTGTTTTTGTGAAAAATCAGATCATCATGTAGATTTGTACAAGCTTAGTAATTAAATCTAAACAATTAGTCACCATAGTTATTAGTTTTTGTTTACAATATCTAGCAATATCCATAAATACATAATAGGACCCTTAATGAATAAATCAAATGCATTCTATATGATTTAGTCATTAGATTGGAAGTATACTCCTATGTAGACCCAATAGCCATTGTCTACACCACTCAAAGAGCCTAATTAAGTCCTGCTACAAATACAACAATCATCTTCAAGTGTCCCTATGGTCATTAATCACTCTCATCAAGGTGCATGGGCTAGCCACTACAATTATGCAGTGAAATAGAAATGTCGTTAAAATTTGGGTTCACTTTGCTATGGCTCCAACTGCAATCTGTGTCAACATGTTTTGGATTTTTTGTCTTTCATCTATTTGTTGTTAAGAGTGATTTAGTCTAAAACAAACTACATTGTCACATTGAGTTAGCTAAGCTCAATATAAATACTTGATTGTAACTCCCAAGACTTAAAAACAATTCTAGTGCCATTTTATACCCTCCAAGGCTACACTTGTATCAACATCTTGAACAATTGACACCTAATGCCTAGTGCCCAATGACACACATGTTGTGCTCAACTCGATTCAAGAAAATCTTATACAATCTTTAAGTCTTCGAGAACCTACAGTCATTGAATCCTCCCATAGAACATCACAACCATGTTTGAATGCCTAGGTACACTCTTTGACAACCTGTCTACCAAATGGAACAACCTATGGTGCGAATGCCCCCTCCTAAACTCTAAGACTCTAAACTAAAACTTATTTTGTGCCCATATATTTCCATGGGCCTTGAATGGATAATAATTGCTGATCATAAATCATAGAAGATAAGCAGCAGCATATCCAAGCATAATATCTATAAGGTAGTGAAGAACAGCAGGGTTGTGCAATTAGTGATACACCTACAATTTTCCTAAATAAAAGATTAAATTTAACAAAACCAAAAGGCATATGAAGGGTTATGACTATTGAAGAGAAAGGGGTATATAAGAAGGATAACTCAAGAAGAAAAGGGCATCAAGATGCAAAGAAATATTATATATTTTCCTTGTGAAGTATTCAGCCACCGAGGACGAAACTTCTCAAAGATTCAGAGATTTAAGGATGAAACCCCTTAACTTTTCTTTCCAAGTTAGTGGACAGAAACCCCTAACTTTAGATAGAAATTTAGGAAACAATTCAAAACATTTAATATTTTCAAATTTGTATTAAAACTTCAAATCTGAAGTTTATAATTATCAAAATTTGTTGGCGTAACAACTAGCACCTCTGGAGTAAGAGTTGGTACGGACAGCTATGCACACTACGCAATGAGTGCTCTTCAAATTAGGAGGGGAAGCTCCCTCGTTGTGCTTTGAAAAAAATACCTGCAAAGGGAAATAAACTAAACTAATTCCTGTCTTTTTGTTTCAGCTGTAGAGGTACAAGGCTTTCTCAAAAACTATATACGTTGCAGCTGAGAATTTTCTCTGGTTTCGCAGATTCACTAACTACAACTAAACTTAATAACTTAAATTCTATCCAGTTCCCTCAAGAAAACAAAGCATGAGAAAACGGAGCAAGGTTAAGACTATCAGACGATAAACGGATTCAGATTCTCTACTTGAAGGCGAGGTGGCACAACTATTATCTCAATCTAAACAAGTTTATTAGGCACAAAACAGATTTAAGAATTTACCATGATAATTTCATGAAACCCTATGTGGCATAACACTTAATCATAATAGTAAAGACTCACAAAACAGATTTATCATCACAATCTCATGAAACCCTATGTGGCATAACACTTGATCATAACGGTAAAAGTTCACAAAACAGATTTATCATTACAATTGCATGAAACCCTATGTGGCATAACAATTAACTGTAATGGTAAAGATGCACAAAACAGATTTATCTAAACTATGGAAAGAGTTCACTATCACAATCGCATGAAACCCTATGTGGCATAACAATTAACTGTAATAGCAAAGACGCATGAACAAATACCAAAAGAGTAATATTGAGGGCAAGGTAGGCGCAGCATATATTTCTCTCTCAAGCAAAAGTTAATTACAAATGAGCAAAAGCTCTTATTTATATACATCAAGGTGTAGGGAACCCTAAGATCACCTTGTGTTAACTACAGTCTTGCAAATGCATGCAAGATTAATTATTAAACCCTAATGAAGTAAACTATACAGTAACTGGAAAGCTACCATCAGTTAACCGATACAAATAACCTAAATGGACCATGTGCAAGCATGCACGTCCTTATTTAAAGCAAAGTTAACTGGACACTACCTTCAGTTAACTGGAAACCCTAACCCTAACCCTAACTCCTGTGTTGATGATTCCAAGGACGAGATAAGCATGTGTTAAGTCAGCAAGTAAACTCAAGACTGAAAGTCGAGTTAACTGCTGCTCATGACTCAATCCTCAAAATTAACTGCAGGTTCCAACTGGCAGATCACTCCATGTCAACTCGGTCTAACACTTCAACCAAGAACTCATCGATCTCTTTGTCATCTGGCACTTTGACGTTGTCCAAAATAACAGTCTGTTTCTTTAGTTCTCTGCCACTTTCTATAATTGTGTGCATACCATCTTTACAATCTTCAGTCGCCTTTCTGAAATTGGCTGCAATCACTGAAATATTCTCTAATTTAGGCGCCATAGGTTCACCTTCAAGGCTGTCATGAATCAGCTTCTCGAACTTTGCTTGTACTTTGTCCAACTCAACATACATGCCATCTTCAAGAAGATAATGACACGAAATCTGAACAACGAAACCGCTGACAAGTGCAAGGACTCCAACCACATCATCCTTGAGTGAAAACAACTTGGTAGAAATCTTCTCACATATTTCCATCCTGAGAAGGTGCTGCTCTCTCCAAGTAAAAACTTTTTCTTGATCCTCGACCAACTCCAAAGCATCATATGCAACTGACAACTGAGATACTAGAACACGATCCTTCGCCAAACTCTCTGAAACTGCAATCTCAAGTGACTGAACACCCTGACGAAGCTTATGTGCATCACTTCTCAACTGATACATATCTGCAAGAAGACACCGACCAGCAACAACTAAACTATCAATCCAGTTGTCCAAAAGTCTGCCATGACTGACTAACTGATCCAGTTTTCGTTGTTCTGCAGGTGTACTCTGAGGAAGAACAGGTGCTCTATTCGGATTTCCATGAACAAGATCAGAAATGTACTGACGAAGTTGACTATTTTCAGCCTTGAGTAAGGCCTTATCTTCTCCATCCTTCGTGATGCGCTCTTCAAGATTATTAGTGACGATCTTAAGAAGAGTTACATCTGTCTCTCTAGTGGTCCTGCCAAGATTTGCCTTAGTGAATGTAAAGTCACCAACTTCGACTTCATCTAAGCTCTTACCCTCTGGAGGAACACAAACTTCGATAACAATCTCTGATTTTGGAGTTTTCTCGATATGCACTTGCTTCTTTATCTTCTTGTTCGATCTTCTCTGATAGGGTTCACCGAACTCAGATAAATCAAGGTTGTACGAAGGTTCACGCCTTTGTCTTCCCAAAGACTTCTCGAGCCAACAAGACTGAACAATATTTTCAATTCGAGGAGAGACTGTCCCTGATGTATCAACCTGTGGTGGTTCAGTTGTCTCCGATCCTGCTTGAATTGGTGTCTCAGGCTCAGAATCTATGTCAATAGGTTGTATGTGAGGCGAACTAGGAGGTGAAATATGAGGCTCAGCCTGAATAACTGTCTCTACTGGAACCTCAGGAACATTCTCAACTTGTTTCTGCTTCCTCTTACCAGTAGCTCTTTTCCCCGTGTTTCCATTGAGTCTAACCCCTTCAGGAGGTATTATAATGGCCTTGACTCTGGGTCTTGCCCTAGAAGTAGAAGGCAACAAAGAGAAATCCTTTGGCGGCTCTGCTACAGGAACTGACTTTCGCGTCCGTTTGCTCTCCAAGAACAACTTACTAGTCTTGATAACTGATCTGGAAACCTCTTCAATAGAAGTATTCTCCTTAACATACCAATCAGGTGAGCGAAGTGGCTGCCGAGCAACTTGATCCTTGACATATGAATTGAGAAGAACTTCTCCATCATCATCTGATAGACCATCAACATCTAATAGATAATCAGAGAGCTGACCGATAGTGAGTCTACAATAGTGACGACGACGAACCTCGAATTCATCTTCACAATTAGCCCAAAAAACTTCAAGTGCTGGCGTATGTGCAATCCCTCGCTCTAACCGATCTGCATAATGACCGAGAGGATCATAGGAACGCCTCTCAGTATAAGTCTTGAGTTTGAACCTTTCTATCTCGGTAGACATAAACCTGGCATCTGTTGCTGCATTGCATGTGAAAATTCCCAATGTGAATGGAAAATTAGCCGCAGTCTTATGACGACTACGAAGAAAGAAATGGACATGCTGCATCTGTCTGAGGAACTCCATAAAGATAATCTTGTCTGACGGATACCTTGGCAACATCAGGGGCTCTCCAACATATCCATAAACTCGGATGTATGTGAAAGTAGGGAACTGGATAAACCAATCCGCCCAAGTCTCCATCGCTGATTTGGCCTCGGCAGAAATACGAATGTGCATCTCGTTGTCAAGATCTCTCACGGTTCTCATGGAAAAGTGATCATTCACTGCTCGGAAGTCCTGCTCAGATTGAGAGAACTCCAACTGAGGATAATACTCATGAACACGCTGAACACCGAGAGTGCCATTAGTTTTTAGAAGCCTGTAGCTACCTTGAAATGCAACCAAGTAAACCAAGTAGGATATCATATGAAACTCGTGATACTTGAGAAAGTAATTTGCTGATGTAAGCAATCACTAATCAACATAGCCCAGTCAAAACGCTCTATACCATCAAGAATTCTGGTAATCAGGTAAAACATCCATGAACGGAAAGTGCTAGCATCTGGTTGACCGGTAACTCGGTTGAGTAAAGTTATCAAAACAGCAACTTCGTCTTTAAATTCACCACGACCAACCTTCTTAGGCATGTTAGTCTTTTGAACTTTCAGCCACTTCTGAGCCACCTTCCTCTGCGAACGTTGTTGATCAGCATCCCATATCTTCTCACAAGCTTCAAGAACCACAGTAAAGTTATCTGAGCGAGGAGAAATAGCAAAACATTTCTCTATGTCTTTGGTTTGATACTGCAAACAACCCTCCCGTCAACTGATTTGGACGTGAAGAAGATCATAATGCTTGATGCAAGCAAGAACGAACTCAAGATCGAAAGTAGTAACAGGAATGGATGCTGCTGCCAGTAACCTGAACGTTCAAGATTCTTCAACGAATTGCTACTAACACCTTCCAACTGCTTAGATTGACCACTGGATAAACATGATTCAGGTCTGTATCTGAAGTTTTGATAAAATTATGAGCAAGAGCCGATTTCACCTTGTAATCAATGAGATTGAACTGCATTTTGAAAATGAGGTACTTTTGACTGTGTCGAATATACTTGAAGAACTTTCTGAAAACCTCTGGACAAGGCTAAAAATAGCTTCTGACGAAAGAAATTTTCGAAGTTTTTCTGGAACATGGGTTTTGTGCACAACTGAATTCTGAACAAACCCAGATAACTGAATTCTCGAAAAAATGTGTTTCAAGCCCACATGCAAAGAAATTCTCGGGAAAAAGCACAGAGCTTCAGAATGAAGACTACGGGGCAATTTCCTCGAAAAAATCTAAGACGTGGGTTTGGCTGCAAATGCTGAAATATGCGAACCCAGATGATCAGATTCTGAATATGTGTTGAATTTTTTTGACATGCGAAGAAAGTACCTAAGGTGAGAAATAGAAGAAATAAGACAGAAGATAGAAAGTTTCGCTTGTCTGCTTCTGAAAAATCAGCCAACTTCTTCTTTGAAACTTGATAAAACCTGCATGCAAAGTGAAAATAAAGTCTAGAATCGCCTTCCTCTAAACAATCTGAACTCGTTGCTATGAAGAACGCTGAATTCGGACACCTGTAGCACCTTTAGCTTGCTGGTCGCTCAAGAAGAATATGAACTTCGAAGCTAAAGATGATGAAATAATGGACGCCATTACTGAAATATATAGATTTTCATCTTTGAAATTCGCACAAGGCAAGGAATCCACGAAAAGTGCGCTTGGCTTCTGATTGGACCTCATTCCAGTTAACTGAAACTCGAATATGCTAAATAAATCGCCATGCATTAGGGTTTCCCTTTTCAGTCTTCAGTTGACAGCTTCATGCGACTTTGACTTCAGTTAGCAATCTATATCAAGTTCGCCATCCTTCACTCTTGCTTTAGATTCACAAATTTAAACTAAGGCGTCCCTTTTGATAAGTGAAGTTAACATTAAGGAATTCGCCATATTTCATGCAATGAATATTCTAAAAATAGCAACCCTTTTGGAACTAAAGTTATCACAGAATGAATGCGCCACTTCACATGCTTCAACTCTAAAAATAACAACCCTTTTCGAACTTGAGTTGCCACTCTTTGCAAAATGCGTAGCTTCACTAATTATGCTTCATCAATAAAACTCTAAATATGGCGACCCTTCTAGAACTTCAGTTGACACTCAATGAAGTGCCATCTTCACAAAATCCTCACAATTGCAACCAAATTCGCCATGCATGTGGACTCCAGTTGACATTCATTGATAATCTTCAGTTAAGTGAACATGCAATCAAGTTAACTCAACATGCAAAGCAGTTAACTGAACATGCAAACTAGTTAACTTGACATGCGAACTGAAAGATCACTCAACATGCCAATATACGAACTGAAGATGACAACCCAGAAAACGTTTAGTCTAACTGCAGTTAGAACTCAAGTTAAGGCGTCCATTCAACTCTCTTTCAAAAATCCAACTTTGAACTTTTAAGGCGAATTCCAGACTTAGCCAAATTTCATGAAAATTTAAGCTAAAACCTCTGCCGAGACCTTTGTTCATCCTCTGACACTGGTTGACTGACTTCTCCGATTGACTAGCTAACAGGTGCATTGCAGAGCTAAGTAAGAACTGATCAAAAGATATCTTGAGACTGGAAACCATAAAACTGACATTTGAAGGCCCAAAAATCCAAGCGCCTTTTTCAAAAGCTGCGCTTTTCCTCAGACTTTAGTCAAATTTTGACATCTGCATCTCGAACGAAGGGAAAAATAAATCCTTCATAACTTCTGATTTACCAACTTTCAGGACTAGATCACAGGTTCACTGCGGAGCTGACCTCATTCTATATGACAGCTGCAAAGGCACATTTCCCCAGAAAACATCATCTGAGGGGTGAAAATCAAGGGCGCTTTTTTGAAAAGTTGCTCTTTTCATTCCAGACTTAGCCATTTCTGGAAATGACTAAAATAACACAAAAACCCTGACTGCAAACCGCTGAGACATCCTCTGATCCGGTGAAAACAGGCAACGAAAAGCTGAGCGTAACAAAGACACATTGAATATCTGAGATCATAAAAAAGAAGGCATTAAAGACTTGAAAAGCTCAGGCGCCTTTCTAAAAATGTGCTCTTTTGCTTATTTCTTTGATATTTTGACCAAGATTTGACCCTACGTTCGACCTCAGGTTCAGGCACTTTAGCAACTCAGATTCACCCACTGACGGATGCGTCGTGAAGCTCGAACAAAAGTGAGATAAACATCTTGGGTGGCATTTAGCCAAAAACCTACATTTGGCACCTCAAAAAGATGGGCACCTTTTCCAAAAGCTGCGCTTTTCTCCAGTGTTAGCCAATTCTCGCTTTCGCCTTGTTTTGCGCTATATCTTCCATAACTTGCCCAAAACAGGTCCATTTGACAAGCTTGATAGCTCACTGTGAAGCTAACGTGATGTCGGACAAATGTCTGCTGGAAGTGACAAACCCTAAAAACAGGATCTGGACCCCTAAAAGATAGGGCACCCATTTGAGAATGTGCTCCCTTCTCCAGAGAGAAAATTTTGGTGATTTCTGTTCAGATTTTCATTTTCCTTGAATTACTTCAGTAACAGATTGACATTACACTGACACCAACTCCATATTTAAAAACCCCAAAAATGACCTTCTGACAACACTTTAACAATATTAAGACTCAATTAAGCAAAATGCCTTAGTGAAGCAAAAATTTTGGTTTTGGGTACAACAAAATTATAAGTTTAAAGTTAAATTCATATCTATAATCCATTATGCAAGTTTTATTCTAAGTTACTGGTTCGGGTTTGGGGACGGGTGCAGGTACAAGAACCCAGTACATGGGTACATGAAATTTTTTTTTAGGGTTATGGGTATGTATGGGTACGTGTGTGTGTGTGTGTGTATTATATATACAAAAAATAAGAGAAATATACAGAATTGTAAAACTAAATCATTTCACAGTATGATACTTGATCATTGATCAATGCCAAATGCCAAAGATAAATACTAAATGCCAATTGATAGTTGAAAAATGTTCAAATAAGCCATATCAATGATATCATATACATCTATGTTCACGATTCCAATGGAAATCATCACAATTAATAAATTACAAAATGTAGTTCATGAAACATGATTCAATGTTCATTGTTCATCAATCATCAAAAGGATTATCAAAAAAATCATCGTGACTTGGATTTTCAGCAGCTTCAACTTCAAGATCATCATCATTTGAACCCAAAGTGGTTCCAGCACCATGTAGTATGTCATCATTATCATCCACATCATCCATAGTGGCTCTAGCAAGATCTTGAATGGTTGCATCCAAGTTAGCAGACTCGGGTGCTACATCCCAAAGTTCCGCTGCCCTCTGCTTGTATTAAGGATCCTTACGTGACAAAATATACAAATTGGAATGAATATACACCAAGTCTTAAGCTCTTTTTGCAGCCAACAGGTTACACTTCATTGAGTGGATAAAGGAGTATGTACTCCAATTCCATTCAGTGGCAGAAGAGCTTTCAACCTGGAGAGAAAACCAACAAAATGAAAAATAAAAAATGCAAGATAAATTCAAGAATGTTAAGTGTTAAATTCTACAATACAAGTGGTAGAAAAAAAAAAAAAAACTTGTGAGAGGATCTTGATTGCAAGAGGTTGGAGGTACATATAATCTTGACCATGGAGGTACCACCGTGTAATAGCATCCATTTTGTATTGGTCTTTGACAACAGAAGTGGTATGATTTTTTCCTAAGATAAACAATCCAAATTCTTTCATAACACTTGTCTACACTTTTGGATCACTGAAGATTCTACTAAATGCCCTCTTATACCCATTAGCAACTTCAGAATCTCTATATGGCAGTATTCTCCCTGGGATATAAAGTACTTCTATGGTATAGTACCTTGGAGATAGGGCATATGCAAGGAGGTGCAATGGTGTTGTCATCTTGTTCCAACGATGAAGAACGATTGCTTCCACCCTTTTGTAAAGGGTGTCTTCAGGATCATTCTCTCTCTTTTGTATTTCCACTTTTATTTTCTCCAACATCGTGTCCATGCTATCATAGACATTCCCCAAGAATGGTTCATTTGTATCAGCAAACCGAAGCATAGACATGATAGGTTTGGTGAACTCCAATACATAATTCACACGATCCCACCAATCGTCATCCAAGATCAATGCCTTGACCTTTTGGGCCCTCTCTGAATTTGACTGCTTCCATATACCCCATTGGTTGCTAATAACCATTTGACTCAATGAATCTTTCACCTTCACAATTCGTCTTAGAACAATTGTGTGAGATGCAAACCGGGTCTCAACAACCTAAGAACATGTTAATAGTAAGTTAATAACACATTTAAAATATGTAAATAACGCAAAAAAATATTTTATTCAATTATGTAAAACATGACATAAATGAAACTAAATAAATTAAATTTACCTTCAACAATTCCAATCTTGAAAAATTTCTGAAAATTGCTTGTGACATATGGTGGTTTGTCACAAACATCTAGATCTCCTTAGCCTCCTGGTATATTTCTTTCACCCACTCTATTTGGTTGCCAATTGCTTGCATCACCAAATTGAGGGAGTGTATGGTGCACGGTGTCCAAAAGATGTGCTCATATCTAGCCTCTACCAAAGCACCTGCAGCCTTGCAAACTTTTGCATTGTCTGTAATTACTTGGACAACATTTTCATTACCCACCATCTCTATGGAGTCAATGAGAATCCTGTAAATGAACTTTGCATCTTTCACTTCCCCTTCACAGTCAACCGCCCTCAAAAACATTTCCCCCTTGGGGGACACTGCAATAACATTGATCAATGGATGGTTTTTGCAATCTTTCCATCCATCGGAAACAATAGATACACCTGTTTCAATCCAAGAATCTCTAATTGGTTTCAGTTGGGCCTATAGATTTCTTCTCTTTTTGCAAGAAGGTGGTATGCACCTTTTCATACCTAGGACCTGTGAAACTAGGAGGTGCATTATTTATTGTTGATACCGTGTCCCGCCAATATGGTGATCTCACCAAGTTGAATGGAAGACCATTGGAATAGAGGCAATGTGCAATTTTTTCTTCAGGAATATCTCTTGCTCCATTTTAAATGCCCTCTCCAATGCACCTCTCTTGCGGGTGGTGATTTGTGGTTCTTCATCTTCATCTTCCGTAGAGGGCATAGACAAGAAGGGATGTTTGGAGGCCCTAACTGTCTGACTCTGAGAGGGTAATGTCATTGTTTTTTTCTTTCCGGAACTATAACCACTTTGTTTCCCTTTTGCAATCAATTTGTCAGCATCTTCTTGTTCTTTTATAAATCCTGCTATTTGTACAACAAACAATTCCTTCTTATCTAGGCCCTCACACATATTAATCCCTTTACCACCAAGGCCCATAAAATGAATTTTCACTTGGTAATAGGAGCTATTATATTGTGCATTGCAAAAATTACACTTCCAAACAAATCCCCCACCTCTAGGAAGTTGTGAAATTCTTGTGGTATGTCTCTATAAAGGAGATCCTTTATCAATTTTGAATTTTTGACTTCCCTCCCCACCCACTAAACTTTGACTACTGGCCATTGTTGCAATCTATAAAAAAAAAAAAAAAAACATACTTGAAAGACTTCTTCACAAGCTTGAAAAAATCCATCAAAAACTTGAAAAAATTCATCAAAAGACTAAAGAATAGGGTTTAAATGCATACCTTAAACACTTAAATTTCCTTTGCAGAAGCTATTTGGCACTCCATAATCGATCTCCTTCGAATACAATCACCTCCCTTAAAAATTTCAAGATGGAGAGAAAATATGGTGAGAGCAAAATGAGAGGTAAAAATGAAATGTTTGAGTGTTTGAAGGCCTCATATTGGGCCGTTTTAGGGTTAGGAGAAAAATAAAAATAAAAAAATGTTTTTTATTAGTGTTTGGGCCCACTTTTTATGTCTTGGGCCATGGGTTCTCCCAAGTTCGCCCGCGTCCATGTAGATTTCACCTGGGTTCGTGCTAGGTGCGCACAGGGTGCACGCACAACACTGTGGGTTCGCCCGGGTGTGCAGGTGTGCGCACCCGGGCAAACCCACAGTGCTGGGCGCACACCCTATGCACACCCAATGCGTACCCACAAACGAACCCGAACCGGGTGGTGTGCGCACCTTGGCAAACCCACAGTGTTGGGCACACAGCCTATGCGCACCCAGCACACACCCGTAGACGAACCTGAACCGGGTTCAGGGCTTGCGGGTATGAACCCTGCAACATAGGTTTTATTATGACTGTGGAATATTTATTTAAGGCAAAAATAAAGAAATTTTAGAATGGGACATTACAATTGGTATCAAAGTAGTAGTCCTACTAGCTTGCGGGTCTAAAAATTAGTTTATGTTGTGGAGCCAAAGGCATCAACAGGCCTAGGAGAGAGAAAAGAAAAAACTAGAGGTCGCATTACAAGAGGCTAGCAACCAAATTAAAGGTAGAAGAAGAATAAAATGGTTGATTGGAAGGTAGAACAAGAGAATGAATGGAAGGCTTATATGAAAAGACAAGAACAAACAACACAATTGCTCCTTTAGATGCTTCAGAATATTAATAATACAATCAGTTCCCTCAGGCCTACACAAACTAATGGGTGTGAAGGTAGTAATTCAAATCATTTAGGGTTGGAACACAACAATAGAACTCCACTTGGAGCACCTTCCAGAATCACACAACCAACATTCTTACTAAGAGTTGAGCAATCACATGAAGAAGAGCCAAACATGACAACAAATGACTTTGATGAGTGCATAGACGTATACTCAAGACTTGATCCAGATCTTAAAAGACAAATTCCATTTATACAATTTCATAATGCAAGATCAAGGAATATCTCAAGAGTAGAAAGAAAACAACCCAACAAAAATCTGTAGCAAAGATCAAGTAACCTGACACTTCCCACTTTTGATGGTTCAGGGAAGGTCACTACACGAGCGTGGGTCCAAAAGCTAGATACCTATCTTTCTCTTAGCCCCATGACAGAAGATGAAGCCGTTAAGGTTTTACATCCTTCACTTAGAAGGGACAACACATGAATGGTGGCATCATGGCTTAATCACACAAGGGCATCATCAAATCATTACATATGTTGACTTCACACAAAGGCTTATAGACAAATTTGATAGAAAAGATCCAAAGAGACATTTTAAAGAGTTGAGACAACTAAGGCAACAAGGTAATGTAGAAGAATATGTAACAAAAATTTCAAAGGATCTCAGTCATGGTGCTAGATATTATCGAGAATGGTGTAGGGGCACCATGTCAAAGCATGTAAATAAGGTCATGTGATGGTCTTAAGTTTGGTTTTAGGGTGTTTTTAGTTTTATTTGGTCTAATAAGGTCATAATAGACCATTTGTGATGTAATTGGAGTCATTTGAGTCATTTGCGATCAATCTTGCTAATATTGTCAAAATCTTGAAAAGTTGTCACATTGCAATGTTGCAAAAGTGCAAAATAGGAAGTCCAACGGTCATTTTGGTTTTAAAAGGTAGTTGAAGCAGTTGAGTCAGGTGGGTTGATGGTTAAAAAGGCTTGTAAACCTCGAGGCAGAGGTTCGAGAATTGTTCTTGAAGCTTAAACAATAAAGAATACCCTGTTTTCATTGAATTTTCTGTGTATTTTTTGGTAATATGTTGCTCCCAAGATTTGTATGGTTTCGTACTGCTTGGTATTGATCTAAAATGAATTGAATTTGATGGTTAAGTGAACTAGGAGAATTGTGGCTTTGGTTTGATTGGTTTTCATCAAGTTTGAAGGATTTGGTGATCAATTTACTATAGGCGGCCAGAAAACCCATAATTTAAGGTTTTGATAGGGTAAAATGGAGAATTAAGCCATTCCACCAGGGTGAAATTTGTAATAGCTTGGTGGAATGGCATAATTGGGAGTAGGTTGATGTTCTTTGTGGTTTCTAGGAGTAGGGGAGGCAATTTGATGGAATTTGATTGCTGCCCTAATTGAATTTTTATGAGTTTTGGCTTAATTTGATGGCTAGATGCTAGGGTTTGCATAAAAACCTTTGGAATTGGTCATGTAATGGTGGAATAAGCATGTGTAGACTATATTTGAAGTGTTTGAAGGTTTGGTTATGTAATGTCCCCATTTCATGACACCTTTCGTCGGTTGGGTTTGTTTGGGGAACACTTACTATTTTTAGTAAGTGCTATTTTTAGCAAGGGGCCTGGTACAGTACTCCATTCAGTGGTGAGCCATCTCGAGCATCTTAGTTTCTCTCTAGCTCAGGTTTCAGGGTGCATTACTTACTATTTTTGGAACTTACTAAAAATAGTAAGTCAATTAGGGTTGACCGATCTTGGCAGGTTAGCTCTGGTCAGGCTAGTCAATGTGCACATTCAGAGGATTAAGTCACTTTGGGAGATTATTTTAATATTTGAGGCACTTTGGGAAATGTGTTTTTAAAAGTGACTTTATAATGTTTAATTAAAAGGGGGACATAAGGGGACTCAATTAAAAATTAGACCATGGACGCCTAGTCTAATAACTTGAAGTTGTTTTTAAAGCCAAATATTATAATATTTCATTTGGAAGCCCAAACTATGGAAGGAAAAGAATTTAAAATTAAATTAAATCAAAAGCAAATGAATTTTTGGAGGAAAACTAGGGTTGTTGAAGAAAACTTATTAAAAGTTCATTTTGGAGGCTTTTTCCATTATAGATATTTGGATATTGATGCTTTGGGCTTTGGAGCTTGGCTCTAGGGTTTCAGATTAACTTGTTGAGACGAAAACCTCTACAAGTACACCTTTTCTTCGTGTGTGAAAGACCACATCAAGGGAGGATTTGGAGGCTTCATACAAGAGCTTCATTTGGGCTTAAGATTTGCAGATTTCTGAGTTGTGAGATGAAGATTTTCCAAATTTTTTTTGAAGAAATATTGGTTTGGTTTGCTAAATCCTGGTGTTGATTTTAGTGATGAATAAACTCTTTTTGGTGGCGATTACTTGAAGTTTTTTGGGGTTTTTCTTTGTGCCTGGAGAGCCATATTTCCACTCACAGGTCAAAATGATTGAAGATTTCATTGTGGGTGTTTGATAAATCTTCTTTCCTATCTAGGGTGCCTCTTTTCTTTTAGAGAAAGTTTGGAATTTTTTGGAGAAGGCAATTATTTTCTAAAGAAAATCGCCCCTCTTGAGATGGTACAGCCTTCTTGGGATTGTTGCACTTTGTTTGGTGGGTTGGAAAGAAGTTCGAACAACATATTCTAGGACCCATTTGGCTGCTAAATAACTCTACACAGCTTAATCACTTCAGTTTGCAACTTGGGTTTAGGCGTGCTTGCAAAGGGAGCTACTTGTTTCTGAGAAAACTCACTGTCCAGGTCTGATATAAAGTTTAATTTCTGATTATTAAGCTATTTGTATGTCTAAAACAATTATTGAAGAAATCAGAAAAAAATACTTGCTTTTGAAGAGTTATTTTCAGTTCTTTATGTTCTCTTATTTTGCTGTTTATGCATAATATTTCAAAACAAACATGCAATGTAAACCCATTTCAAAACTTCAAGAAAACAATCCAAACAACAAAGAACTTACAAGCAAACAAATAAATAAAATTGGGGTAGTTTATTACAGGTTAGCAGAGTAGAGGTCTGTAGGTTGGAGTTTCAATAAACCCTCTTGAAACTAGTCAAAACAAGGGTTTTGTATTTTGAGGCATTAGAGAGTGTTTCATTGATCAAAGGCTATTGATTCAGAGGTTTTGTAACCCGGTCAAGGTCCTTTAGTGGAGATTTAAGGTTGGGAGAGTGATTGGGTTGGTGATGCTTTGGAAAACAGGGCTAATTGAGCCACTGTCCAACGTACCAGTCAATTTTAAGAAATGGTGTTTCAAAACAAGTGCATGTATAAATTTGATATGTCAAAGTTGGGCCTAATGGGTGTCTGAAATGGTAAATGGTTTGTGGTTTGAGGTGTATTTTGGAAGATATGTTCAGATTTCTATGTTTGCCATGCTACAAGAGGAATATAAAAGAATTGAGAAATAAGGTCAAGTTAGGGTTTTGGTGATTGAAAGAGTGTTCAAAACAGTTTGAATTGTGATTGTTTGGAATTTTCCTCCCTACTCTACATCAAGTGGTATCAGAGCATAGGTATTAGATCTTTTGAAGGTGAAAAGTTGAAGACTGAGAAAGAGAAAGGTTGAAAGTTGAAGGACAAGATGCCTCCTAAAGGAAGTGGAGCCCTTGGTAGGGAAATAAGATTGTTAAAGGAAACACAAGAAGCACTTTTAGCTAGATTTGCAGCATGGGAGACAAAGCAAAGAAGAGGAAAGGCCACTGAAGAGGAAAGTGATTGAGAGGAAGAGGAAGAGGGTGAGAATGAAAACCCTTCAGGTAGAGTCCAAGATGATGAGTTGGACCCAATTGAGAGAAGAATGGTGAAGATGCTCAAGGCTATTAGAGGAGATGTTTTTGGTGAGAAAATAGATGTGCCAAAGTATAATGGCAAATTGGATGTTGAAGAGGTATTGGATTAGATAGATGCACTGGATAATTACTTTGAGTACAAGGAGGTTGCTGAAGAATAGAAAGTAAAGTTTGCAAAAACTAAGTTGAAAGGTCCTGCTCTTACATGGTGGAATTATGTTCAAGAGGAAAGATTGAAGAAGGGGAAAGCAAAAATCAGTTCATGGGATAGGATGGTGTCAAAGATAAAAAGCCAATTTTTGTTAGGAGATCATGCTATACAAACTTTCAAGAAGCTGCAAAGTTTAAAGCAAAAGGATAAAGATGTCATGACATATACAAAGGAATTTCACAAGTTGAGTATTAGGGCTGGTCATGTTGAAAATGAAGATGAAAAGATAGCAACGTACATGTGTGGGTTAAGATTTCAAATTTAGGATGAATTGAGTTTGGCTACGCCTAGATCAGTTGAAGAATTTTTTCAGGTTGCTGCTAGGGTAGAAGAGAAACTAAAAAGAAGGCAAGAAAGACGAGGAAGAGGCAGAGGCAACACCAATAGAGGAATAGGTTCAAGGAAGTCCTATGAAGAATAAGATACAAGCAAAAACAAAGACCAAGTTGCTGATCAAAGAGGTGGTTTTAGAGGTTTCAGAGGAAGATCTGGTGGAGGTAGAAGTTCAAGTTCATTTTCAGGAAGGTGTTACCATTGTAATCGGTTTGGCCATGTAGCATGAAAGTGTCCTAAGAAACAAGGTTCTACAAGTTTCAAGTGGTGGTGATAAAAGAGTACAATTGGTGCAAGAGGATGATTGTGAGAGCGTTCATTTTCCCAATTAGCTTGTTGCTCCATAAATTGGGGAATCCTTGATGGCTAGAAGAACACTACTTAAAGCATCCAAGGAGAAAGAATCAACACAAAGGAGAACACTATTCAAGACCACCTGCAAGTGCAAAGGAAAGGTATGTAAAGTAGTAATAGACTTTGGGAGTATTGGAGCTAGAATCACAAACCATTGAAAAAAAAGCCATCAGAAACTTAAGCTGAAAACATTGATTGAATGCAACTTGAGCAAGTTCATAGTGACCCTCGATGCATCTAAAGGAGCATGGAATGCATTTAGAAGACCTCACCATCGATTTGAAGTAGCCCACCATCAAGTTGAAGCAGATTTGAAGAGGTATTTTCCTACTTTGATTTTTTTTTTTTTAAATTTCACGTGGCTGCTACATTTGTTTAATTTTTTGTTTTAGATTCGTGGAACGAGAAATAAAAAAGACAAAAGTGAAGAGAACTCGTTTTTCCCTTTTTTTTTCTTGTTCCACTATGGATTTTTCTATTTTTTATCTCTTTTCATCAGCAAACCCTAATTGGCTTTTCTAATATTTTATCCATTTTTTAGCTGCAAACCCTATTTCTTTTTTACTTTTTTCTTATTTTTTATCTTAGTTTATCTAGAAATCCTAAATGCTAATTTATTTTCAATTTAATTTTATTGCAAGGTACTTCAATTTTATTGATATTCTAATGTCAACCCTAGTTATAAAGGACCCTTGAAGGAAACATGTCATCCCTAGGGCAAAGAGAGAGGAGTTGGTTTGCAAATATTTCAAGATGAAAATTAGTGGGAGAGGCATTAACCAATTGAAATCACTTTGTATAGATGCCATGCCGAGATGTTATTTTGTGCCTAGTTGTGCCTCTTGATGATATGCACAAGGTACAAAGTCAATTAGAAACATTTGACAAACAAAAAGAACTAAAAAAGTGGCAAAGAGAAATGATGTTAGCCATTCATGGAGACTCTTGTTCTCTAATTCCTCAAATCCCTAGATCTTTGACCACTAGTAGCAATGACAATGTTAGTGTTGGGCATAAAGTTTGCAAATCCAGATTAGATTTATATATTGTACCATGCACTACTCCAAATTCCCAACCATCACTTGAGAACATGGATTGAAATAAGGTCAAACATGATGCAGCAAGGAATGCAATCAAAGACTTTTGGTTTTTTTGTACCATTCCATTTCATGCAATCAAGTAATTAATTATTATTTTTGTTTTAAAATATATTGTTTGATTTCTTTGTCTCTTGAATTTTTAAATTATGTGGTTTGTAGAATTTAAACTCTAAATCTAATAATAATTATTTTGTTTATTTTCTTTGTTTTTGCAAAATAAGGTAGATATTATTACTATTTGTGAAATGGGGTTCAAAGCCCCCCTAACAATGAAGAAATAAAGGGCTTTGTTTTGAATCAAACGGTGGCTAATGTGAAAGCCAAAATTTAGGAGCAACATGAGATATGGAGGAGGAAGGCTTGCACAATCATGACCAATGGTTGGACAAATAGGATGGAACAAGACATTGTTGAATATCATTATCTCTTACTCAAGTGTTGTAGTTCCTAAAATTCATTGATTTAGTGATTTAGATTTTAAACATCTTCTTTAGTGATTAACATTAGCATTTCAAATTTCATTGTTTCTTCCTCAAGTGGTACAATTTTCCTAAAAACTTTGATGCTTTGAGTAGGACTAAAATGTTGAATTCATTTGGTTAGGTTTTAGAGGAGGTTTTGGCTTGGGTCAATGAAGAAAATGTTAAGCAAATAGTTACAAACAATGCAGCAATTTATGTTGTTGTAGGTAGACTTCTCGTGGATATACATCCATCCTTATTCTAAACTCTTTGTGCTACTCATTGCCTTGACCTTATTGGAGGATCGTGGCACAATCCTATGGATCAGAGCATGTGTGAAGCATGGTTGTACTTGTCATGTCCCCAAATTTGGGCTGTTATTAAATTAATTATTTATTAAGTTATTCCAATAAAATATTATATCAAAAGGGATGACTTGGTATTTAATTAATTTAATAATAAAGTGACTTAAGTGACTCAAAATAAAATAATAAATCATAAAGTCACTTAAAAGAATAAAATAATATTTCTTCTAGAAGCTTTTGGAAAAGTGAATAAGAAATCTATTTAAGAAGCTGTTCGCTAAGCATTTGGAGACACTTGACTTGGAATTCATTTTACTCATTACCTACGTGGTTAGTAGCTAAAACTAAATGCTTAGCATTTGCTCGAGCATTTGAAGACTCTAGAGTGCCAAGTTCGGTTGTGAAAGAACAAACCTAGCTGGAGTTGAGGAATCCATCCAGGGTTTCTACTTGTGCTTCATTGAGGAGATTTAATTGCAATAGCTGTTGTATTGCTGCAATTTCATTTGGAGATTATCGTCTGTATTCAACTTATTTGAGGAGCTAAGTATTGGTTTGCAATAGCTGATGTATTATTGCAAATTTAAATAAGGGTTTCTATTAATGCAATAGTTGTTTTGTTATTGCATTATTTTGGGGTATTTGCCTATCTACAAACTAAAATTTATTATTCAGGCATTTAAAGGTATTTTCAATAATTACTTCTAAGTAATGTTTATAAAGGGAAAAATAACTTTGGAGAAACATTTGAGAAAATAAATAAACATTGCCGAAAATATTATTACTTTGATATTTGGCTTGAGCGATAAAATATTCAAGGATATTATTATTTCTTTGATGTGAATAATTTAAATATTTAATTTTCCAAGAGCCGATAATATATGGTTTGTTTTATTCCTGGGAAAATATATTTTTGTTTTCCATGGCTTATAATAATCATGGGCATTGTGGGAAATAAGAAATCATGGCATCAATTGATAAACGGGTGAAATATTTGTCTGTCGTAAATAGTCATTTGAAGTTGAGCAAATAATATTTCTGAAGACGTCTTGCATTTGATTATCGTGCTTTATTTTAGTGGAAAAGACAAACAAAGGGTCGATTGTATTTACAGCAGGTCGTGACTTCTAAGAGACTCCTAGACGCAACACTTTCCGGGAGTGAGTTTGGCGCGGCAACACTGGCTCAAAGAGATGCATTTTGATGGTACATCTGATGGGCATCATGAGGAATCAATATTTCATCAGAAGACAAATCCTTCTAGAGACAACATTCTAGGTTCTATGTTTCAGTTATGCATATGACTTGTAATTGTATTTTTATTGCATTTGATCGTTGGTCTATAAGTCGAGGAACTCACTCTTAGGCAACATCATTATCATTGCAATTTTGTTGGATAAGCTCCTTGAAATACAGTCATTGTATCGCTGCATTTTCTTAGCATAGATTTGTCTTTCTTGGAAGGACGACCATTTGTAAGAGCTAGTGGCAAGTGTTGTACTCAGGCATAATTTTAATAAAGGAGGGATTTGGGGTTGCATATAAAATGTTTGATAGAATACCTCATTGCTATTTGTATAAGTTGCTCAGTCATTATTGAACAGAAGTCACTTACATTATAGTATATAGTCATACAATAGAATTGGAGTTGCATGAGAACTAATTGACGAAATGTCTACTGTTGTAGTTGCATGATTACACTTCACTATCAGTCATTTTGGAATTAGAAGCCTTTGATATCATCTCATGCATTAAAAACACCAAAAAGAATTCACAAACAGTAGTAAGAGAGGTTATAAGCAAACTATTTGACAAAATGTCTAAGAGCTAAAAACTGAAAATTTACACCAGTACTAGAGAGGGACATGTTGGTGTATGTTTATCATGCACTGAACACTTTAGAATAAAAAAGTCCAAAAACACTTTATCCTCTCTTGAAAAACGAAGATCATATGGCGATTCCAATGTTTCTTTTGTCAGGTCTTGACGTGTGGATAAGCTCAATGGTTGTTGTGATATGCTGGTAATACACAAAGGGACTTACGTTAACAAATCACTCACAAGCTAGGACTTAGACTAATTTGGCAATAATGCTCTCTTTTTTTGTTTTGGTTTTGGATTTGGAGTTTCAAAAAAGTGCAAAAAGGATGAGGGCTTAGAAGCTCTATGCTAATCCTATGAACCCAGGAGACGGTAAAGACTGGGTGAAACCAATAACAACATTTTGCTTCACCACACTAAGGACAACTACACAAAGTGAGTCAATCTTCTAAGGGTGTGCTTATGATTTTCACATTACGAATAACTACCATCAAATCGAACAATATTTATTCAAACAGAAGTTAAGCATCCACAATATATATAATGTCGAGCTAACTTTACGCATTGAACAAAAAACATTCATTCGAAGAAAGTATAAGCAAAGTTTCACCAATCTCTACTATCAAATCTTTCATCCATCTAAACATACATTCAAATCAAATTCTACTTTTAAATCTATTCTATGTTATATACTAAGTCTATTCGATTGTTGAAGGAGATATGGAACCATGCAACCACTTGACAATAAGAAGGATTCAGAGCAAATCATGCATAAGAACTTTTATTATCTAAAGTAGCTATACGCAACAATTTCATAACACTCTCTTCACCAAATGAAAATGAGAGAATGAGAGTTTATATAGAGTTTCTGAAAACAAATGAATGGTTGAGATTGATTTAAGATTGACAACAAAGATTAAAACAACTCAACCCTAACTAGGGTTTCCCAAAATAACATTTAGCAACCAATGAGTGAAGAACACGTGGCACATGGAGCTATCTTCTTGGAGGCACATCCTTATCCTCCTGAGTGACTGTGTATTCAATGAACCTGGACACTATTATGCTAACCTCCTTGATTGTGACATGTGGCAGCATATTGACCTTGTATTCCAACATGTCCAAATCATCTGCACTCTCGGCGAAAACATTCTCCCATTATGATTCTTGGCGTTGGAAGGCATCCCGGATAGACAAGAAGTCTGATGCCTTGGTCAAATTTTGCTTCAAAATCGGTCCTGTGCTAGCGAAGAAAGTCTCCTGAATTTTGAGCTTTAGATTTTCAAGCTGCATATCATTTGCTCGAACAATATCTTTTTCATGTACATCTACAACTACTGTAGTAAGATCTTATTCTGGATTTCTCTCATCTACTCTTCAACTCTGATACTATCTGCCTTCACCTTCTCCAAGACTTTGCTCCGCGCAATCAATGCCCAGTACTAGTTATTGAAATCATATGCAACGCCTACTGCAATAACTTTTCCATCAATTAGTTCCTGCTTTGGAACTCCTTTCAGCACTCTGAGGCATGGAACAATTCTATCTTGAATATCTTGAAGATCTTCCCATGTTTTAGCCATAATTGCAATTCTTGAGAGAAAAGAGGAAGTCTGTCCATGAGCTAATATCAATTTCTCTGCAAATGTAGCCACTTCTCCGCTCTTGCTTACTATCCACTCCTTCGTTTCTTTAGCTGTGACCACCTCTTCAAAATTTCTAATCATTTCTTGTGAAGAGTTTAAAATTGGAGGAACTTCTGAGTCGGCCTGATCAAGAGGTTTGGTCAAATGCTGGATGTACTCCTTCAAGCATTCAATCTCCTTTTTATATTCTTTCTTCTTTTCCACTTCCTTTTCTAACCTCACCTTGATGGATGTGACTAAGTTGTCCAAGTCTTCCACCTCTTGACCCTTTGTTGTTGGGCCCAAGTTGACAGTAGTGATGGCATATTCTTCCAGACCAATATCTTCTTTTGACTTATCCACCATTGGCACAACAATTTGCACCGTACAGCGGCCAGTTTTGTCCCTCTGGATCGTGGAAAACATTTTGAAAAGCTTCTTCATAGTAACTGTCTCTAACCTGGCGAAGAAATATGTCGTATCATCTTCCTCTGGGATCGCTATTGGTATTTTTATTTTTAGTCTTTCCTTTAGCCAATCAGGAATTGTAGGTTGTTCAATGCCTTCTCCTTCCTAAGCATTCTCTACACATGGAATATCCTGGATTCCTTTAAGAGCAGAAATCATTCCCTCTTGAAATTCACCGCCCAGAATATCCATTTCATTCTCGAACTCGAGTATTTTTGTGCCTCTGGGAGATGGGGGTTCATCATCTGCTGGCGGGATTGGCTCAATATGAATCGGAGAAGGAATCCTTATGTTGTTCAATGATTCATCAATATCCAATATCTCATTCATAGTGCCGGACATGGCAGAATGAGGAAGCTTCGATCTTTACTTCTTTTGAGTAGGTTCTTCATCTGCAATCTTCTTTCCTTTCGCCCTTGTAGAGTCATCGACTATTTCCTTCCTTTTCCTCAAATGGGTGCTCTCGATTGGTTCATCACCTTGGGATGCACCTACATTTGAAGAATAGGATTCCGCTTCACCCATTAGATTGTAAGTCAGAGTCACATTCCTTCGTCGCAGCTCTTGGACTTGCTGATCTTCCCACCACTGTGAATATTTGACAACTGGCCTCATCAAGGTGGTCAAATCTGCTAGCTGTGGTTCGGACCATCTTATAGGAGGAAGAGGCTGATTCTAATCAAAGCCTTGCTAAATATACTCTCCATCATCCTCCAGCTAATCAGGCACACGAAAGAGCTCAGTTGTTCTAATTAGGCTCACCGGCAATCTGGACCACAGTATTTTCCTGACGTCATATTCATCTGCAGCATTCGCCTCGAAGTCCTTCAGGTCTACCTTATGTTTATGCTTCCTTCCATTCACGGTTCCAATGTGGTGCTGAGGATCAAAGTCAGCTCTGGACCAGTAAGATGTGAAAGGGTACCATTGCATTTCTAACCTAGCACTTTCAGTTGTCTGTGTCGATGGACAAGACTTGCATATTCCCAATGAAGAACAGAAAGGTGACGGCTTCCTTCTGCTTTGTTCTCTAGGGGCCTTGGTATGTTTCCAGTTGTCTAAGAACCTCAAGCAAGACCATTCTATTAGTGGGATAGATCAGAAGTCGGTAAGGACATCCAGTGAATCCCTAAACTCTTATGTAGGTGAATCTGGGAAACTGGATAAACAGGATCCATACTTGTTGATCAGGCTCTTGGCCTCACGAGTAAGCCTTTGATGTGTTCCTCCTTGCGAAATTCTAGTGATGTACATCAGGAAGGCATCATGCGCTCTCCTGAAGTGGGATTTCTCGCAAAGCTGCAACTGCAGGTAACAATCATAAGATTTGAATTCATTTTCCCCATTGCCCACTACGCCTTGACAGATCAATCCTGCATATCTGTAAGTCCTTGCCAATAGATAGACAATATAAGAACTCATATAGAAAGACTTTGTCCTTTCCAAATTTACTAGCTGCTCATGGAGGTTGTCACTGATTATCTGTGACCAGTTGAACATCTTGATGCCTGAGGTGATCTTGTCCATGAAGTAATACATCCATGTTTCAAATGGTGCACCTTGAGGGCTGCCCATTACTTTGTTCAATAGCAATATAATATCTTCGTATTCCTCCTTGAAGTCGGTCCGAAGCAATTGCTTTGGCATCTTCTTGATAGAAGGTCTTGGCTTCTCTAACCACGTCTTATTGATATTGGTTGCACAAAGGTCTATCCGGTCTTCATAAAGTCTTCTTGCATCTTCTTTGGTCTTGTATGAAGTTTGGTTATAACTTGGTATGCCGAATGCCTCTTGGATGGCTAATTCTCCAAGATGAGCTAACACTCTGCAATCAAGTGCAACAATTTGTCGCTCTTGTGCGTTAGTGTATGGCACATTCCACCATCAATTCAACACATTCTACTACTGGTGGAAATTTGATTGCTTGGACAATGCCATTCCTCATCATCCGGCGAGCGATTGGTGTCGGCGGGAATCCATCTTGTTCGTACATCCTCTTCTTGAAGTCTTTAAAATCCACATGTCCAAGGTTCGTGTCGTTCACGTTCTTCCTCTTGGAGTTGATTTTTGATTCTGGCTGCAGTCCTTTGCTTGCAAACTTCATTCGGGCCTTCCTCGAAGGTTCTCCTTTGGTGGTCATCAACCTGCAAAAAACATGAAGAAAAATATATTAATTTAAAAATTTTAATTTCTGATTTTTCTTGGACCTTTGCTTGAAATTTTCACTTTCAGCTTGTCGAAAAGTTAAATTCTGCGAA
>VDFB02110763.1:0-70769 GCA_007258455.2 Sequoia sempervirens | reverse complement strand
TGAGGGTTGAAGGATTGGGGTTTAAGGGTTGAGGGTTTAAGGGTTGAGGAATTAGTGTTTAAGGTATAGGGTTGAGGGATTAATGTATAGGGTAGAGGGTAGAAAGTTTGAGGGTTTGAGGCTGAGGGTTTAACTCTTCTTTGCATCTTTATCCCTCCTTATCCATCTCTACGCTCTCAACTCTTTTGTCTCATTACTACTCCTTCTAGGACTCTTCCACTCTACTCCCTCTTAGGGTTTAATCGCTCTTTTGCCTCTCTTATCCCTCCTATCCATCTCTACGCCTCCTCACCCTTGTCTCATTACTACTTGTCTATCCCTCCTTAGCCGAGCTTCGTCTCTCACTCCTTGTCTCATTAATACTCCTCTAGGTATCTCCCACTCTTCTCTCTTATCCTTTTCATTATCAATAAATCTCATTAAACCTCTCCCTCCATCCCTTTCTACCCTGCTAGGCCTCTCCCACTCTTCTCTCTCCCCTCAGTAGGTCTCTGTGTAGTGTCAAGGATTTTACAATTACAAATTTTCTATTTAGCACATTTGGCACTTGCCAAATTGCAAAGCCTTAAAACATTATATTTGGTGCTTTCCAAATTGAAAGGTTGTTATGCAACACATTTGGTGCTTGCTAAATATGGTGAGCGCCAAAAATAGTAAAAAAGGGAGTTGACCCGTGATACAGGCCCACAATTCACTGCCTCTATCTAGTTTTACGCTTTCCCTTACATGAAAATGTATTTTTATGTAGTTCACTTGTTGTGGTACCATATTATGCTTGATACATCACCTTTTGAGCATCAATTTTCTTGTTGGACAATGTAGAAGAATATAATTTGAAGTTTCTACATCATATTTTATTATCTTAGGTAATATATTTATTTTTGTAGAATTGAAATGCTTATATTGAGTTTTTTGTTTAGTTTTGACAATATAGACCATTCCTTTCATAATTTTATTAATCATAATAGTTTTAAATAGAATTCAACATTGAATAAGATGGAAGTTGCATAAAAAGTTAATTTTTAGGAGTTTCAGAAGAAAAATGAAAATCATGACATAATTTAGCTAGCTTTTAAGATAATTTATGTTTAATGTATCTCTAGGGTTATAAACCTAGTGATCAGAGATCAAGTGATATTAGAGATCCAAGTTTTTGGTTGTGTCATATTCAAAGAGTGTACAAATGATTGGCTACAATCTACCCCTTGTTCCATTCAATAAGACATTGGAAATGGATGCAATATACCCCTTCCTCCATTAGCTACATATTTATCTTTGCTTGTCACATAGGTCAATTGCTTTTCATTTGATTTTTTAGCAATTGATCTAAAAACAAACAAATTGATTCACTCTACATTGGCTAGAATATAGGTGGATTGGGAAATCTCAAAAGGATTAAGAACACTACAGTTATCCTATAAACCACCACTATAATGAAGAACTAAGAACACTATATTTATCCTAGAAACCCTCTTAAGAGACAAAATACAAACTATGGAAATTGCAATTTCCTACTACTTATATTATGTAGCAAATTGTCATATTGAATGAGTGTACAAATGATTGGCTACAATCTACCCCTTGTTCCATTCAATAAGACCTTGGAAATGGATATAATTTTCCCCTTCATTAGCTGCATATTTTCCTTTGCTTGTCACATAGATCATTTGATTTTCATTTACCTTTGCTTTTACAGTTGCAATTACCTACTACCTATATTATGTAGCAAATTGTCGTATTCAATGAGTGTACAAATGATTGGATACAACATTCCCCTTGTTCCATTCAATAAGACCTTGGCTATGGATGTAATTTTCACCTTGCTCCATTAGCTACATATTTGCCTTTGCTGATATGCTCCTTTCATTTTCCTTCCATGTCTTCGAAATACTACATACAATTGTTTTGCTTAATTGTAAAAGTAGAAGATACAACATTAAATTGGTTCGTCTTCCATCAATTTGAGTTTTCTATGAGTTTTCCAAGGCCATACCATAAGGGTGGAAATACTAAATAAGGTGGTTACAAATGTGTTTGAGGCTACTAATGTTTTAGGGTAGCAAGTTGCAATAATTTTGAGGGTTGTAAAGATGATTTCTAATATATTTATGACTGCATCAATGCAGGAAAATAAACAAATGAGCATTAGAAAGCTGTAAATGAATTGTTTTGACCATTTGTGGCTGCCATAAAGATAGGGAAGCAAGTTAAACAAACCTTAGAAGGCTGAAAATGGTTTATTTAATGAACTTTCATGTTTCGGCTATGAATATCCTCAAGATTGATTCTCATGAATGAGGTTGTCCTATGTAGTTTGAAGTGTCTCATTATCTAAGCTCTTCTTACTTCATAGTCTATCTTCATTGAGAAATTCATGATTGAATATCCTTCTTGATATTACCTCCATTGTTTATTGTTGTCAAAGCCCTTTCATCAATGTATATACGCTCTTCTATTTGCCTTTCATTGATTTACCCTTAGTTTGAAAACTACCCCTTCTTGGAAAGGCTGCCCTTAGACTATTACAGTCATAAGGCTATGTAATCTACCCTCTCAAACTTGTTGTTGTCCCTTTTCTTGTTGTGAATAAATTATTACATTCTTCCCTTTCATTGTTATGAATAATTTTTCTACTTCTTTCTCTCAAATACTTCGAAACTATCTATGTTACTTCCATTTGTAGACTTGGTATTTTCTTAGGGTTTTCAAAAGAGTCATTTCAACTCTTTACAATCACAATCAAAGCAATTGATAGAATTTTTTATGAAATACAATCCCTTTCCCCTCATTAAATCACAAACTAAAAGGATATACCCTTGGTGAAAGCATATTATTGCTGCCCTCTACATTTAGGAGTGGTCGAGAAGGAAGACGATCATGTTCATGAATTATTTAAGTGATTGCCCATTTTCTATTCAACAATTATCTTGGTGTAAATTTGAATTTTTTAGATGAAATTTGATTATATGAGGTCATATTTGTCATGTTTGTACAATTCAATTGTTTATCAAGAGTTTTTTTGTTTAAATTTAAAGTTTTGTGCTTGTCACCTCACATAGATCAAATGCAATCGTTTTGATATTTTTGTACTAGTGAGCATTACTTAATTTTGTTCTTTTTGTGTTTGTGAACATGTAGCATTAAACATCATGCCAAGGAAACATGCAAAGCCTCTAACATTGGATGATCAAAAAGTGAAAAATGCAAGGAAAAGAGAAACAATGAGGCAACTTTGTGAAGAAAAGAAATTGAACTCCATAGAAGAAGAAATTCCCATGCAATCTAAGAGAGATGTTGAATTGGCATCACAAAGGGAACATATGAAAAATATTTGTGCAAGGAGACAAATGAATCCCAAAGTTGGGGGCACATCATCAACCATAAGTGAAGTTCAAGGCACACCATCTACAATATGTCACGTTCAAAGTACATGAACAATCACATCTCCAGTTGAAGACATACCATCTACAACATGTGGTGTTGAAAGTACATCAGAAAATGCATCTTTACTTGAAGACACTCCACATACCACATCTCAAGTTGAAGGTACAACATTATTTACATGTCAATTTCAAGGCACATCATCATTTTCATCTCCGATTGAAGGTACACCATCTATCCCTGATGTTGTTGACATTCTTAATGTTGACACAACTTTACCTTTGAGAAATTCTCTTAGAGTTTTGCATATAAAACCTAAATATTTGATTAATATTGATGCTAATGTTTTGAAACCAATGGTTGATAAGATTCCAAAACGTACATGTCAAAGATATGCAAGGAGGATATGGAGATTATTTTTTGAGAAGTTAAATGAGGCTGGAAGATGTCAACTATTTGTTGGAATGATGAGGCAACTCAAATTTAGGCCCATCATGAAGATTCTTGGGCTAAGAACATTAGATGACTCGAGTGAGAAATCCATTGTAAAGAATCTAACATGAGTGCATATGAGAGTGTGGATTCTCCTCACACACGAAATATAGTAAATGCCACATGTGTGATGACATCAACATTGGTAAGCAATAAAACCAGGAATAAGATGGTCCTTTCAAAGATGAGTAAAACTTATAAAATAAGTAGATCATCTCTAATGAGAGCCAAAAAAAGGCATGAAAGAGTGGAGGATCCAAATAACAATGAGTTATGGGAATTCTCAGGTAGACTACCACAAAAAGATAAATAAATTGTTCAAGCCTTGAGATCTCTAATACAAGAATTTTGGAAGAATAACACAAGTGTCTCTCCCATTCAAGGCGATTTTGTAAGAAGGAGAATTGGCAGTCAAATTTATGAGTCACATCCAAAACATTTTTTGGATTGACTCAAACCCAATTTTTTACTAAATTTGTAGAGATGTATCCTCAAGTTAAAATTTTTCAAAGGTTTTTTGAAATGCTAAAGCCTTTTTATGTCAAAATAAATCACACACACTACTTGTTATAGAGTACATATTGAGTTTTCTAACCATTATTATGTTTATCAACACATATGTGTAGATATGCATACTTAGAACAATGTTTTGCATGAATGTAACATAAGGCCTCCACCTAGATCTTCAAGGGATTCCTTATCTACCATTTTATGTCAAAGAGTGGAAGGTCAATTTTTTTTATAGGAAATCATGTTTGGATGACACACGTGTTCATTGTGTTGGCTTGTAAAATTTTCCATTTTTACAACACATGCATAGTACACAAGCCATTGGAAATGAAATCGTGCAATTTGGCAAATACAAGATAGTGGCCTACAGTCTAAACGATGGGAAAGAAGCAAAAACGTGTGAATTGGTTAGTGATAAGATTCTAGTGTATCAATTTATGGGCATTTTTTGTGATCATGTGGTCTATGAGTATGCAAGGCATACACATAGACCTCAATGGTTGGACTCATAGTTTACATTATGCAAGGACACGTTTTCACTTAATAGCATCATTTCAGTTGTCAAATTTGTAGAGAACTACACACTACAAACATAGAACGAGGTGCAATCATAATACTACAACTCCACATAGGTTGCTATATTTGTAAAAATAACATTCATTCATGCAACTAATAATACATAGGATAACAAGAAGGTATTGAGGGAGTATCACTTTTACATCAGTGATGATCACACACATTCTACAGAGTTTGTGCAAGGTTGCTTTTAGATGTTCTACACTGATTTAGCTAGTAGGGGCATATCATTCAATCAACATATCATATGGTCAAATAATTATACATTGCAATTCAAGAAATCCAAAATGTTTTATTGGTTGAGTAGGATGCATAGGATTGACAATGTTCAACATATTTGGAATTTCTCTGAGGTTAGTCATAGAAAGGGAAAGCATGATGGTGTAGGAGCATGTATTAAAAAATCCTTAGCACGAGAAGAGTTAAAGTACAAAGAAAGTCTAAAATTGACAAATACAAAAAAGATGCAAAATCAATTGTTCAGTGGTGTAATCATGCTATGTAAGTGTTTATTTGTGATTTCGTTGATTATTGTGCCACTGGGTTATTTGGTAAACTTAACATTTTAAGTGGCCTTGTTCAATTAGTTAATTAAATTAAATTGCTATGTCAAGAATAAATGTCTTATTATTAAATAGTTAGATTATTTAACGAATGTCGTTAATTAAATTATTAAATTATTAAGATAATTTTAGTAATTAATTATTAAATTAATTTTAAGGTGATAATGATTTAATAACTTATATTATTCCTTTATTAAAGATGAAAGTGTAAATAAAACATAAATTTATAATTATAAATATGATTATTTTAAATTTAATATAATGGATTAATAATCCACTTATTAATAAAGTTCATTTTTAAATTGAAAATATTTGGATAATGAGGTGGTGCATAAAATATCATAATGGATATTATAATTTGGATAATGATAAATTTCAAAAATAATTAAAAAGATTCTCTGTAAAACTATGAATTATTAAATTTAACTATTATGATTTACGAAGATAAATTAATAACTAACAGTTAAAAAAATAAAAATAAAATAAAAATAGTATTTTAATCAAACATTAGGGGAGAGTTAGGTTTCTAATTTTACTAAAATGAAGGATTAACCTACAAGTGGAAAAACAAAGATATTTGGAAAATAGCCACTTGTCTTCTTTGGTTTATCGATTTTTTTTGGAGTTTTCTTCTTAAATTTATTTGAGGAATTTTGTGGAAGAACGAACATTTGGGAAATAAGAAGCAAAAGGTTGAGAAGAAGCTAGAGAATCTAGCAAGGACGTAAAAAAGAAATTCTCCTATTAGCAAACTATCAATTAGCAAACTATCAATTCATTACAGGTACATTTTACGTTTACTATTTATGTTTACTATGATGTTGCCAGAACTATATTATCTTTCTTTTTCCGAAAGGAATATGGTAATAAAAATTATAATTGATATACAAATTTACCTCATTTCTTTACTTGTTCTTGCATCGTGTATTTTTACCTAAGGGCATCTTCATTATATTGTATTTCCTTTGTTACCCCGTAAATAGAGATACTCACATTTCTATTTTATTTGTGCTGCTGTGAATCAATTGAGATAATATATTTCGAATTTGGAACCAAGACGTCTTCCATCCCTTTTTGCTCTTTGATTTATTGCCATAAATTTATATACCAATCATATTCAAAGAACTCAGATTTTAGCATATTATTACCATTTACTAATAGTTCTGTAAGCCTCAACATTGGGTAAAATAAGTTTCACAATCTTTCATTACTCTATAAATCAAATATTAGTATTAAAGCTTACCTAAGTAACTTAAAGAATTCATTTTATAGGGAAGCAAGTAGCTAACTCTTCTATAATTTACTTTAGAAACAAAATCAAATTTATCAAAAGATAACAAATAAATTACTTATTTGCTCTTCACTTTTTATTTGTTTACCTCTCCTTAATATTAGGCCTGTTGGTAGGATTTTTATTTTCCCTTCACTTTTTATTTGTTTACCTCTCCTTAATATTAGGCCTATTGGTATGATTTTCTCTATTTATATGTTCATATATATTTAGAGATTTGGGAAATGAAGCTCAAATCCTAAACTTGGCAAACATAAAACACAACTAATTTTTTTTAAAAAAAGTCTAAGATGCTAACTCTGCGTGTTAACATTAATAATAAGGTTAGTGTTAATATTACCTTCTCTCTCATGACTAAAATATTATGAATATATATATTAGTACTTTTCTTGAAACTAATATATTAATAATTCCCACTTAATATTAATATTAGTAAGCCCAAATAAAAATTCTTCCTACTTACATATAGTTCATTTATTTATTTAAAAAGTCTTCTAACGCTTATTATTTATATCTATATTTAACTACATGGTAATGAAGGCTATATATAAAAATAATGGCTTTAAATACTTATACATAATTGATCTATAGAGAAATAATTTAAATAAATAAATAAAACTTCCTTTTCATGAAAGCATATCAACTCTTACCCAAATCTTATAGATATATTATTTTCTTTTCTTATAAATAATATTTAACTTTTCATAGAAAATAAAGTAACAAAAATTAAATCTCTTTTTAACAAAATAGAATAAATTTTAACCTTTATGCTTACTCATATTTTCAAATTAGTATAATCCCCATCTAGGTAGTGGAAATATATTTCCCTCTTCTCTTTTTTCTAAGATATATGGAGATTTATTTTAAAGTTTCACTCACTTTAAAAGCTCATATGTTTAAGAATATGTAAGCCTAACCATTTTCCCCCGTGTGACATGCCTTGATTTAAAAAGGTCTACAAAATTGTGAGGTAAGGAAAAGTACCCTAAGGAATATAATAAGATGAAATTTAGTGGAAAGAAAATAGGCAATCACGTAAGAGGAAGAAGGAGAATGCTAGCGCACAACATTAAAGATAGATGAAGTTAAAAGGAACTCAACTTAATACGCATCCCCCTCATGCTATATGCTGATAAATATGTTGTCTAAACGTGAAACTTAGCTGCGTTTGATGAGAGTAAAATATAAGAGTGTAGTCTTAACAAAGATTTATTGGTAATCGCAATGCCTCCCGCTAAATATTTAGTGATTTTGTTTCCATTTTATTTAATCAAAAAGGCTCTTGTGTTATTTATAAACTCCATTCGATAAACTGAAGTTACATCACATTTGAAAATGGAGGTAAAGCCCTTGCCCACCGCGATGGTCAAAACAAAGGAATATTATCTCTTTGTGTATTTTTTGTCCAGCTTAGACTCTTCACATTATTACACCATTTGTTATAGGTTTAGTCCTAAAATCTGAGATCACTTAGAAATCAATTTTATGCGGAAACAAAGCGTGGAGTTAGGTAGAGAGAACACAATTCAATAAATGAAATGTACAAGAGTTTATGCTTAAGAACGTCCACATTTTAAGTTTTACAGAGCAAATAGGAACCCTAATCCCGCAACATTTAGCGCTCCTTGATTTCAAGGCGGCGACCATAGGAAGGAAAGTTAGAAGAAGCAATGGGAATGCTTGATCAAAGATTAAACAGCATTTCATTTCCCCCATATATAGAGTCTCAAACAGCCAAATTGGATTGGACTCTACATAGCGCTTCCGAGTCATCCTCCATGGTAGAAACAAAGACTTCCATTTTGCTTCCACGACACAAGGGTTTGTCCATTAGTGTATATATATATATTTGACAGTTTTGCTTAGGTTTAAGCCAGACAGAATAACACGTGGTGGTTTCCATTTTCTTTCTTGTAACAAAATTTTAGTTTCCCTTATTCTTATTTACTTATCTATTCTAAATACTCAATAGGTGGGAAGCATAAACCTAGTTACCTGTTCGCAGCATAACAAGTTCTTTGTTTTAGAAAAGGGGTGACTTCCAACCCCAATGTATTTGTCTACTTATGGCTGTGCAAGAGGATATTACTCTGTGCGTATATATGAGGCAATACCCATTTTCTGCATATGACAATGTAATGCTGTATTGTATATACTTTTATATTATTCTCCCCTATTTTGATTTTGATTTTTTTTCACAAAATCTCAATGCAAATAATCTCTCAGATCTCTTAAATACAGATACATTCATATTTCTTTTAATAGTGTAGAAGTATTGAATGTGTGAAATTTCTATGCCATCTATCTACATACAGTCTATGCTTGTCATGCCAGTACATTTACTAGTATGGATAGATTATCTTGAATATTTTGTAAGACTAAAATACCACCAAGTAAAACAACAGAGAGAAAGACCTCTAAAAGTAAATATAGTCTTGTTTTTAAAGGAAACATCCATGAATGTTTTGAACAAAATACTAACATTATTTCCTTGTTTCTTTCCTTAAACTAGTAAAACGGAATGCTATTTACCTTTCTATATTTTTGAGTATATTGAAAATGAATAAATGCTTAATAAGCAACATGTTTCATCAAAAATATAATAGAAAATTTATATTACGATTCTCTAAATATTGAATGAATACCTGAAGTAAAACACCTGTTTAATTCTAACATCACAAAAATATATATATATATATATATATATATATATATATATATATATATATATATATATATATATATATGAGACTTTTCAACATAACAAGATATACATTTATATTTTTCACAATATGCAGGCTTCCTTTCTTAAAATCATAGCATAAAATATAAGTATTTCTTTTCTTTTTCTACTTTCAAAATAGAATAAAAGCTACTTTCTCAAAAGTTAGATATACATCTCTTTTTGTCTTTTACACATGATTTACTTAAGTTCATTACATAGCTTGCTTACAATGCAAAATAAATAGACAGTCCCTCAACTACTATATTCAAAGAAACTCTACTGCAACATTGTATGTGCAACTATGTTAAAATGATAAACACTTATTTTCCTCACAATATGCAATACAAAATGTTTGTTTAAATGTTTATAATAGCAAGCATCAAGAAGGGTTGATTTCTCTTCAAATAACAATATCAGATTCTATCCACCAAGAAATGTAGCTACTCCTACAAGTCATGAGCTCTTTCCAAAACTGCAACTTTCATGCTTTACTTCAACCTACAAAAGACACACCAAACTTTTCTCTAGAGGCCAATGGGATGCTCACCTCCCAACCTTTGGTTGGAAAACTGACCACCCCCGAGCTAGGAGGCATCTTGGGAACTAGGTATGTTCATGCAAGCCAAATACATTTAACACTCAAATACACAGAAAATATACACACCCACCTAAGGGGATTTTTCACATAACAAAGAGTTCATTATGAACCCAATATGGGGAATGGAGGTGGACTACGTACTCCATTTTGAGGACCCAAAAGTAATATCATGATTACAAATCACCAAGTTTTCAACCCTTCATTACAAACCCTTCGTCCACATCTCCTTATCCACCCAACCATTCTTCATATTACACAACACATAGGGGTACTCATACCCATCTTCTAAACCTCTCCTTTTAAAGGAGGAATAACTTGTCCCCATGGAGGTTCCTACTCCAACCATCCCCAAACTTGGGATGCTCTTCCCAAATTTGGGTGAGCCTATCCCATTACAACCCTTTTTCCCAACAATATACACAAAAACAAACAAAATTTAAAGGAAGCATTTAAAAACACACAAATAAATGTACATAGCTTACAAGTTTAAAAGAACAAAAGAAAATGGGTGTGGTGATCCTACCTCAATCCTTGAAGCTTTGGAAAGAAGTGGTGAGGGTGAGCACAACTCATTCTCCAAGCTTGCTTTCCAATCCTTCAAGCCAAATCTAAGAGCTCCCAAAAAAAAATCACAACTCCAAAACAAAGAATGCCCAAAAAAGAACCCCTAAAACCCTTGTTCTTAGTTTTTCTTATAGAATTCAAGTTTTAATTTCTTTTGAATGGGGAAGTGACACTTGTCACTCACCCATTCACCTTCCCAAGCACATTCAACCATGTGTGCTCTCAAATGTGTGAGAATTTGGGGGACTTCCAAAACAATATAGAGAAGTGGGAGTGGAAAGGGACTAGTCTCCATCCCACTTCTCAAAACCTTATTTTCGCCAAACTTCTTTAAGGCCTCAAAAAGGGTGCCCAATCATGAAACTAACTCAAAATTATAGACTGAAAAGGTACCTAACCCATAGGTACTTGACCTAGGGACCTTAAATCAATAAAAACACTTAAAAAACTCAACTTTTCAACCCCCAAAAAGTGCCCTAAAGATCAAATCCGAGTTTGTCCACTTGGGTGGACAACTCACCACTTAAATGGATTGACATGGAAATTAAAACCAATTTACAAACATGCACAAATAACATCACAAAAAAAAAATACATCACATAATGGAACTATAGTCCCTCCATATGGACTATAGCTCAGCTTCACTGGTAAATTCACTTAGGGTTCCCAAAGGTTACCTCCAATTTCCATTGGCCATGGAAAGTGTACCTGCACACTCGATGCACACATTAATCCATCTAATAAATCATGTATCAAAACAATCGAATCACCACTTCATATACGCAAGTTTCCATCTAAATAATTCATATATCAAAACAATTGAAACACCATTTCATAAACGCAAGTTTCACAATTTCACATAGCATATATATCTCATATCATAACTGAAAAAATCACTAATCACCTATCATATCCAGATCTTTTTTCCTTAATTTTCAATTTCATCAAATTATAACATGGTTTATTCACAACACATATTTCATTTGTTCATCATTTCAAAATTCAAATTAAGCAACCACAATAACTATCATAATTTAGGTCAACCATCATAGTCATCTAACTAAGCATGTAGCATCATAATCAAATCATCATAAGAACTTGAATGTCTAAATACGATAATCAAATCATCATAAGAACTCAAATTTCTAAGTATCATGTCATCAAAAGTATCTCTAAGCATAATCAATAATTACAACTCAAAATAGTCTAAATACTAGGTGTATCATAGGGGTAGGCCTCACATTCTTCCTTAAAAGCCTAAAAACACTTGGGGATAAATAACGTCTCATGGTATCTTTCCTTAAAAAAAATGGAGGTAAAAGCACATGTCAATTCTAATAAAGAAAGAAGGTTAGTTAATATTTTTTTTTTAAAGATGAATTTTCTTTTCAAAAGATAAAATCTCTTTTTAGGTGAATATTTATAGTTTTAAAAGATTTTAGGTACAAATAGTTTCCCGTTATGTTTTAATATTTAAAATTTATGTCAGTAATTTAAATAAATATATTATCATAGATTTTTTTTAATAAAAATAGTTAATAAGGTAAAGAAATTAAATTTTAAATTGAAAGGTAAATATTAATTATGCTTTACAAAAGATAAGTAATCTATAAAATATTTATGTTAATAATTAATTAAAAAAAAAATTGGGGTTTAGTTTGTCTTTTACCATATACTGCATTCAAGTTCTTCTCTTATTAGGAGATACATATATAGATTTTGAAGGAGTTTCTTTAAACAATTATTGCATGCCGAGCCTTTACCTTGAATTTAATTCAATGTTGGGATTAATTGAATCAAATATGAGTTTGATTATCTTTGTATTAAAATGTAAACTTGTATATAATAGATGTTATGTGATCGCTATTTCTTTTTAATTGTGTTTACTCCTGTAATAGTAGCTAGGTTATTACCTTAACCGTTTTTCCTTTTTTTAATTTATTATATATATATATATATATATATACATATGCAGATTGTTTTCATTGTAAATGTTGTTGTTAACAACTGTGTGTAAATTAATAAATTTTGCATATACCTTTAATTTATATAGATATGAAAATATATATGGGTGTAAATGTTAACTGACTTATCCGGGGTAAATTATGTATTTACATAGTTATAAAATCAGTTTAAATAGTTACTTTTATTATTTTTAATGTTTCGAGAAATGAGTGCAATAATAAAATGTAACATGCTGACTTTAATGTATTTCTTGAAATTTTAACTTTTAAATGTATAAGTGAAATAAAAGAGAATGGTATCTTTCAAATGATTTTATGAAATTTGATATAGGTTTTTAATTTTATATAAATATTTTTGTATATATATGCATTAGATTATATTTTCCTATTTGCAATATGTTTGGTTGGCTGCCTTACAAACAACATATTATTACTTTTAAATCCTCTTCTACAAAATTATAAAATAAATATAATTATATATATTTGTATGTATTTATATATTTATATTTTAAGTATATGTTTATATTTGTATGTGTAATCATTATTAGAAGTGGATAATTCTGGAAAAGAGATATTGAAGTTGATGAAACTATGAAGTTGAGTAAAAAGATTTAAATGGGTCATTTTATTATAAATAGATTATGACTTTCTAGAATGGTAAAGTTTTATTTAATTAATTTATTTATGATTATTTTGGAAAAGAAATTTATTAGTATTAGAATGATTAAATTATGGAATTATGAGCAATAGCAATCCGTGATGTGTAATTAAACGTAACAATTGTGGGTTATGTTCTTTAGAATTGTCACTTGGAATGTGTGTAAGAGATGAAATGTTGTTATGTCTCTATATTGGTGGTTTTCTTTTCCCTTTATTATATTTCCACTAGGGGATATTTTTTGTTTAGGCATGAGGGAACCCTTAGCGTTGAATTAATCACCATTGGGAACTTATGGGTAGTTGTTCTATAGACTTCCAGAGGCAATGGGAAAACTGTTTTATGTGGATTTCCATGTTTGATCTTTATGAGTCGTTGATTGAATTGTTGGTTTCGACTCTTGTGGGTGTTACCTTGTTTCATTGTTTTGCCTCTTGTTATGGCTGTTTGGCGAGATGGTCCATGCCTCGCATTTGTACTCGAACTCGTGATTTTTGGTGTTTTATGTTTGGTACACCCCTTGTTGTTGTAAGTTTTGTATTAGGGCTATTAGGGAGGGTGGCTCTTCATGGGGGCCGGTGCACAAAGGGGTAGCTTGGATAACCCATGGAAGAGTTGGTTAAATAAGTGAAAATCTAATGAAATTAACTAGTGGGTTTGGGTAGGAACACATTAACTAAAAATAAGTTGCCTCATCCACGCCATTAGTGCTTTCATAGAACAAGGTTGGGCTGAGAAGGCCATGGTCGACAAGATCACTACCTCATCCTCATGAGAGGCTAGTGGTACCGCACATGTCACCCTATGGGGTCGACGCCTAGTGAGAGGCAGTCAGGGTAACCATAGATGGGGGTTGGTGCCTATTGAGAGGTAGCTAGGGTAACCCATGATAGGGCCGTGCGATGATACTCATAGTATCCCTTTCTTTTTCCTTTGTATGCCTCTGGAAGCAGTCATCTTGTAAGTAGTCATTGAGGTTGTTGTTTGTTATGTTTTGGTTACTCTTTTGTGGTTTGGTCTTGTGGTCATTCTGCTTGACTATTCTTTGTTGGGGGTCTTTCTTGTCATCTCCTAGCACGGGGGGTGGGGCTTCAAGTCCACATGGTCAGGTGGAACATGCTTTGCACCCCATTGGGTTCCCAGTCAGTGATCGCGAAGTGCAGAGTTCATGCTGTTGCAGAGGATCCAGAGCTTCGCCTCAGTTCAAATATATCATTTCTATTTTTATATTTCTCTTGTAATCAATGTATTATTCCCACTATGTGTTGGGAAGCATGGTTGTGCATATGTAATCTTGAAAGCAATACAATTTCTCATTATCAATGTATTTATATAATCTGATTTGATCAATGTAATCTATCTATGTTTATAATGTCTCCATTATGTTATGTGTCATATATGGATACTTCTCATTTATATAATGTCATGAATGGATGATTTATAAAGTAATCTTGGAATTCATTCGTTATCATTATGGTATTAGTTTAGGTTTTTTCATAATGCCGCCTCGTGTACCCCAAATGACGTAGTTGGTATTGTAATTGCATAACTGCTTTATATGTGATGTATGTTCATGTTCATCTTGTGTAATGTTCTTTCAAAAAAAAATTGTGCGGTAATTTGTTAGTTTTAGTTGTCTTTTTGGGTTCGGATGACGAGGCGTTACATCATGGTATTAGAGCATAGGTTCATACACTGGGCACTCTGGATACATATGAGCCCATTATGTCACCTAGTAGCTTGTACTCTTGAGGTTACATATTTCCTTTTTGTGTCATCCTCACTTAGTAACCTGAGCTTGTATTTTAGGTGGTGTTGGTCCGATGATGCAGATAATTGGTGGAAAGGATAGGATCCTCGGTGTAGTGCGCAATGCACTAATATTCTTCCTACCAGGGATGCATTATGGGCCTTTGTGTTTTTTTTTTATGTGCTTCCCAGTGATGTGAGTTGGTGTGTCAAGGTGAAGAGTGTGCTAAATTTGGAATTTGGTGGTTATGGAGTGATAGATTGTGTTTTCTTGATTCTGGAAGGGTGTACAATTATGGTTTGTTGTCATATATGTGGTGAGATTTTGTGCCGAATAATGAATAAAGTGGAATGCCTTGTGTGTAAATGAAGATATTTAACGATAATGTGTGCTTTGTGAGGGTAATTATGGTGCATTTTTATGGAAGTGTAGTATTTCGAGGTAAAGAAACAACTTGAATGACTGGTACTGATATGTTATGGTTCCACCCTAGTTTGTGATTTCCAGGTAGATGGCTTCGAATCTCAGTGATGAAGGTAAAGTAATTGGGATATTTAGATGTAGATACTAATAATGTTAAGCAGTAAACCGCTTTTAATTTAGCACATGATATAGTTTCATGATTATGATCATTATGTGATTATTGTTCTGATTGTTTAGTGGATTGTTTATGAGTTGATTGATTTTTAGGACTATTCTGAATGAGGTGGTCATTGGTTGAAGTTTTGGTGAGGACAGTGTAGCATCACTCGTTCGCGAGCACCCTACTATGTTACGGTGTGTTTGTTTTTGGATATATATGTTGCTCGACATTTGGTTTGATGCAGGATGCAGGTACCAAGCATCAAGTCCACGTGCACTGTTAGGTTTGAGCATGCCTTACAAAGCCTGACGGGTATGATATGGAAAAACGAAGTTGACAAGAAAGTTCCCCATCACTATCCGTCACCCCGTCATTGTGTCTTACGATGTGGTCCATTTGTAACCTTGTTTTCGTTTTGGTAACATTCTGTTTTGAGTCGTTTCATTTTTAATTGTTTTATTGACGTTGTTTTAATTATTTGATATAGTTGTTAGTTCATTGTGTTGATGTGCTTATGATTGTGTGTGTGTTATGTCACTTGCGACTTCTAGGAGTAAGTCGATGCTAAGGGGGGAAGATGTAGTGCCCCTTCGAATCGGTCTTTCTAGACTTTTGTGTAAATGTTTATTTGTGATTTTGTTGATTATTGCGCCATTGGATTATTTGGTAAACTTAACATTTTAAGTGGCCTTGTTCAATTAGTTAAATAAATTAAATTGCTATGTCAAGAATAAATGTTTTATTATTAAATAGTTAGATTATTGAATGAATGTTGTTAATTAAATTATTAAATTATTAAGAGAATTTTAGTAGTTAATTATTAAATTAATTTCAAGGTGATAATGATTTAATAGCTTATATTATTCCTTTATTAAAGACTAAAATGTAAATAAAACATAAATTTGTAATTATAAATAATGATTATTTTAAATTTAATATAATGAATTAATAATCCACTTATTAATAAAGTTCATTTTTAAAGTTAAAATATTTGGATAATGAGGTAGTGCATAAAATATCATAATGGATATTATAATTTGGATAATGATAAATTTAAAAAATAATTAAAAAGATTCCATAATAGCTATGAATTATTAAATTTTTTTTTTTTTTAAAAGGTGCAATGCACCCATAATATTAGGGGTAAACGCTTTTTTTTACCGGAGCTATGAACCGGATACAACAAACCACAAGAAACAACCAAACCTGCGAGCACAAAGACCCAGCGAAGGCACAATGCCTGCGAGCACTTAAAAATAGTAATATGATTTATGGAGATAAAATAATAACTAACAGTTAAAAAAAATAAAAATAGTATTTTAATCAAACATTAGGGGAGAGTTAGGTTTCTAATTCTACTAAAATGCAAGGATTAACCTACAAGTGGAAAAACAAAGATACAAGAGAATGCCGGGTGCACTCTGGGGAATGGGAAAATATTTTGGAAAATAGCCACCTATCTTCTTTGATTTATCAAATTTTTTTAGAGTTTTTTTCTTAAATTTATTTGGGGAATTTTGTGGAAGAACGAACATTTGGGAAATAAGAAGCGAAAGGTTGAGAAGAAGCTAGAGAATCTGGCGAAGGGGTAAAAAAGAAATTCTCCTGTAAACTTTAGCAAAACTATCAATTCATTACATGAACATTTTACATTTACTATTTATGTTTACTATGATGCTGCCAAAACTGTATTATCTGTCTTTTTTCAAGAGGAATAAATCGAAAGGTTGAGAAGAAGCTAGAGAATCTGGCGAAGGCGTAAAAGAGAAATTCTCCTATGAACTTTAGTAAAACTATCAATTCATTACAGGTACATTTTACATTTACTATTTATGTTTACTATGATGCTGCCAAAACTATATTATCTGTCTTTTTTCAGAAGGAATATGGTAATAAAAATTATAATTGATATGCAAACTTATCTCATTTCTTTACTTGTTCTTGCATTGTGTATTTTTACCTAAGGGCATCTTCATTTTATTGTATTTCCTTTGTTACCTAGTAAATGGAGATACTCACATTTCTATTTTATTTGTGCTACTGACTATGAATCAATTGAGATAATATATTTCAAATTTCGAATTTGGAACCAAGACATCTTTCTTCCCTTTTTGCTCTTTGATTTATTATCATAAATTTATATACCAATCATATTCAAAGAACTCAAATTTTAGCATATTATTACCATTTACTAATAGATCTGTAAGCCTCAACATTGGGTAAAATAAGTTTCACAATCTTTCATTACTCTATAAAATCAAATATCAGTATTAAAGCTTACTTGGGTAACTTAAAGAATTCATTTTACAGGGAAGCAAGTAACTAACTCTTCTATAATTTACTTTAGAAACAAAATAAAATTTATCAAAAGATAACAAATAAATTACTTATTTTCCCTTCACTTTTTATTTGTTTATCTCTCCTTAATATTAGGCCTGTTGGTAGGATTTTATTTGCCCTTCACTTTTTATTTGTTTACCTCTCCTTAATATTAGGCCTGTTGGTAGGATTTTTATTTTCCCTTCACTTCTTATTTGTTTACCTCTCCTTAATATTAGACCTGTTGGTAGGATTTTCTCTGTTCATATGTTCATATCTATTTAGAGATTTGGGAAATGAAGCTCAAATCCTAAACTTTAGGCTAATAAATTGCTTGTTCTTCCTTAAAAGCCTAAAAACACTTAGGGATAAATAACGTCTCATGGAATCTTTCCTAAAAAAAGGGAGGTAAGAGTACATGTCAATTCTAATAAAGAAAGAAGGTTAGTTAATACCTCATTTCTTTTTTTAGATGAATTTTCTTTTCAAAAGATAAAATCTCTTTTCGGGCGAATATTTATAGTTTTAAAAGATTTAGGTATAGATAGTTTCCCCTTATTTTTTAATATTTAAAATATATGTTAGTAATTTAAATAAATATATTATCATAGATATTTTTTTAATAAAAATAGTTAATAAGCTAAAGAAATTAAATTTTAAATTGAAAGGTAAATATTAATTATGTTTTACAAAAGTTAAGTAATCTAGAAAATATTTATGTTAATAATTAATTAAAAAAAATGGGGTATAGTTTGTCTTTTACCGTATATTCGAGTTCTTCTCTTACTAGGATATATATATATATATATATATATATATATATATATATATATATATATTTTGAAGGGGTTTCTTTAAACAACTATTGCATGTGGAGCCTTTACCTTGAATTGAATTCAATGTTGGGATTACCTTAAACATTTTGCCATATATATATATATGCGGATTGTTTTCATTGTAAATGTTGCTGTTAACAACCGTGTGTAAATTAATAAATTTTGCATATACCTTTAATTTATATAGATATGGAAATGGAAATATATACGGGTGTAAATGTTAACCGGCGTAAATTATGTATTTAGATAGTTATAAAATCAGTTTAAATAGTTACTTTTATTATTATTTTTAATGTTTTCACAAATGAGTGCAATAATAAAATGTAACATGCTGACTTTAATGTATTTCTTGAAATTTTAACTTTTAAATGTATAAGTGAAATTAAAGAGAATGGTATCTTTCAAATGATTTTATGAAATTCGATATAGGTTTATAATTTTATATAAATATTTTTGTATATATATGCATTAGATTATATTTTCCTATTTGCAATATGTTTGGTTGGCTGCCTTACAAACAACAGATTATTAATTTTAAATCCTCTTCTACAAAATTATAAAATAAATATAATTATATATATTTGTATGTATTTATATATTTATATTTTAAGTATATGTTTATATTTGTATGTGTAATCGTTATTAGAAGTGGATAATTCTAGAAAAGAGATATTGAAGTTGAGTAAAAAGATTTAAATGGGTCATTTTATTACAAATAGATTATGACTTTCTAGAATGGTAAAGTTTTATTTAATTAATTGATTTATGATTATTTTGGAAAAGAAATTTATTAGTATTAGAATGATAAAATTACAAATTATGAGCAATAGCAATATGTTTGTAAGAATATTTTGATATGTATCAAGAATTGTATAAATTTTTTAGTGGATTAAATAATGTTAAGTGGATGTGTAATTAAATGTAACAATTGTGGGTTATGTTCTTTAGAATTTTCACTTGGAATGTGTGTAAGAGAGAAAATTTTGTTATGTCTCTATATTGGTGGTTTTCTTTTCCCTTTATTATATTTCCACTGGGGGATATTTTGTGTTTAGGCATGAGGGAACCCTTAGTGTTGAATTAATCACCTTTGGGAGCTTTTGGGTAGTTGTTCTATAGAATTCCATAGGCAATGGGAAGAATGTTTTATGTGGATTTCCATGTTTGATCTTTATGAGTCGTTGATTCAATTGTTGGTTTTGACTCTTGTGGGTGTTACGTTGTTTCGTTGTTTTGCCTCTTGTTATGGCTATTTGGCGAGATGGTCCATGCCTCGCATTTGTACTCGAACTCGTGATTTTTGGTGTTTTATGTTTGGTACACCCCTTGTTGTTGTAAGTTTTTTATTAGGGCTATTAGGGAGGGTGGCTCTTCATGGGGGCTGGTGCATAAAGGGGCAACCTAGATAACCTATGGAAGAGTTGGTTAAATAAGTGAAAACCTAATGAAATTAACTAGTGAGTTTGGGTAGGAACACATTAACTAAAGACAAGTAAGTTGCCTCGTCCACGTCGTTAGTGCTTTTGTAGACTAAGGGTGGGCTGAGAAGGCCATGGTCGGAAAGATCACTACCTCGTGCTCATGAGAGGCTAGTGGTCCCACACATGTCACCCTATAGGGTCGACGCCTAGTGAGAGGTGGTCAGGGTAACCATAGATGGGGGCCGATGCCTGTTGAGAGGCAGCTAGGGTAACCCATGATAGGGCTGTGCGATGACACTCTCCCATAGTATCCCTTGCCTTTTCCTTTGTATGCCTCTGGAAGCAGTCATCTTGTTAGTAGTCATTGAAATTGTTGTTTGTTATGTTCTGGTTGCTCTTTTGTGGTTTGGTTTTGTGGTCGTTTTGCTTGACAATTCTTTGTCGGGGGTCTTTCTTATCATCTCCTAGCATGGGGGTGGGCCTTCAGGTCCATGTGGTCAGGTGGAACATGCTTTGCACCCCATTGGGTTCCTAGTCAGTGATAGCGAAACACGGAGTTCATGTTGTTACAGAGGATCCAGAGCTTCGCCTTAGTTCAGATATCATTTTCATTTCTGTATTTCTCTTGTAATCAATGCATTATTCCCACTATGTGTTGGGAAGCACAGTTGTGCATGTGTAATCTTGAAAGCAATACAATTTCTCATTATCAATGTATTTGTATAATCTGATTTGATCAATGTAATGTATCTATGTTTATAATGTCTCCATTATGTTATGTGTTGTATATGGATACTTCTCATTTATGTAATGTCATGAATGGATGGTTTATAATGTAATCTTGGATTCGTTCATTATTGTTATGGTATTAGTTTAGGTTTTTTCATAATGCCATCTCGTGTACCCCAGAGGACGTAGTTGGTATTGTAATTGCATAACTGCTTTATATGTGATGTATGTTCATGTTCATCTTGTGTAATTTTCTTCTTTCAAAAAACATTTGTGTAGTAATTTGTTAGTTTTAGTTGTACTTTGGGGTTCGTATGACGGGGTGTTACACAAAATCAATTGTCTAGTGGTGTAATCATGCTATGGGTCCAGGTAATGAAGGTAATTCTTGAGTTCATAGATTGTTTGGTTGGTAGATGATACTAACATTGCAATATATGAGGACTATTGTACATTGACAGGATCAAGTGAGCTACACTTTTAGAAGCTCCAATGTAGGTCATGGACTATGCATATGTGAAAGATGGCATGCTTTTATCCTTCATGTATAGTTCAAACATGGAATGACTGTGACTCAATGGAGTGGGTTGACGAATGGTGGTTAAGAAGTCTAACCCCACTTGACACGTATCGGATCCCAATGACTCTACATATCACAAAGATGCAATCATCCATTAACTTTGATCATGTATCAGATCTACTAAAACTAGGTAATATATCTTCTTGCATAGTTTACAAAATTCCTAGTTTTATCTTTGTATATTTTTTGTAATATTCATTAAATTCATCTAACTAGATGTACATATCAATGTAGGGAATGCTTATGCAGTAATTGCAGATGAAGACAATGAAGAGGGAACAAATTATTACTTGTGTCACTATATTGAGGCCAAAAAGAAATTGGAGGCCCTAGTTATAGATGGAGAAAACATAAAATATCCTACAGGTTCAATGGTTGTTACTGGAACATGGCTTAGAAGGTACCTAGTTAAGAATTCTCCATTTTGGTTTTTTGAAGACTTCGACGCGCATCAAAAGATTCATCACTACTCCAACCTTGTTGTGGCAACCAACGTTCATTTGATCAAATATCAGGGAAGACTTGTGAACAATAAATTGTGGAAGGTGCGTTAGTTTGACCATGAGGAAATACTTGACACAGTAAAGAGTAGAGAAGACCCAAATGGTTTGTTAGATTGATTTGTAAGTATGTACATTGAATTTGTAAAGTCATGTTAAATTGATCACTTTTTTGGGGTTATTAAAATATGTATCATTATCTTGTGTTCTAACTGCTATGGAAATGAGAAAAGCACATATATTATAAAGTTTCAATTTTTAAAATCTCATTATTTCCTAGTTTTTGATATGAATTCATATTTGTATCTAGATTATAAAGGGAACATCAATTCAAACTACATGGCAACAATATTATATCTTAACTTACATCCGCAAGTTGCATGGTTTCATTGGGGCACAACTTGGTTACATTCATATATCTCCATCTTATATTGAAACTCAAATTTACACTAAATTATGATCATAAAATCATAACCTCATGGTTTATTGGCTCATCATGATCCCATTTGACACCCAACTCATTGTCTACATATTATTCATTTCAGTTTTGCAAAGAATACAACTTTTTGTGATCATGTGTTTATGATCAAGGCTCTTGAATGATTTTTGCCCCTTAGTGTTTAAGACTATTTAAGGGTGATTTTTTAATTCTATCCATAATTTATATTTCTTGTAGAACTCATGAGTGCATATCACCACTTGGTAATGAATATTTAAGCTAGGGCCACTAAAAATAAACTAAAAAAGGGACTAAATTGATTCAAATTTTTTTTGGGGGGGGACAAAAAGTGATTAAAGGGATGCTTTTGATTCCAAAAGTCACCTTATGGTGAGAGGGAAGAGTATACATACCCATAAATCACACAAACATCACTTTGAACTCCATGGCAACCATAAACATCATGACTTCATGCTTGTATCTATATCCTTACACTCATATGAAAACTTGTCACCACTAAATTCATATATCTCCATCATGGTTACATTTATATATCCCCATCTTAGAATCAAACTCAAACTTACACTAAATCTTGACATGGCTTCATGCTTGTAGCATTGGGGCCAACTCAATCATAAATTTTCAAAGGGATTTATGGATTGATTAAAAAATGGGATTGATATTTTTTTTCCTTTGATTGGATTAGATTTATCAAAGGTTTGCATGGGTTTAGCCTCTTATTGACCAATGTATCAAATAAATGGAAATACAATTCAATATGATAGGCTTGGACATGTCATTCTAGGTGGATTCATTGATATACTTGCACCATATCAGGCTTTTGTGGGGGAACCAAAGAGTGTTTGCACCATAGGGTAGTAAACCTACACCACAAGGGAGTGCATATGTATTATAGGATAGTGTTCTTGTGCCACAAGGCATTACACCTATGCCAAATAGGGAAAATCATGCCTAAATGTGACAATGCCACTCATGGTGTGCTTGCACCACTTGGAAATGTAGGTGCACTAGTACTTTGATCAATTGCACCATGGATTAGGGTTAAGGTTTTATCTTTAGTTACAATGCAAGTGTGCTAGGGAAGGGTTCAAATTCACCAAAACTAAGATCAAGTGTATTGTTTAATAAAGTGTCTATCCTCTCATGAACTTCGATTGCACTTTTTATTGTTGCCCTTGGTGAAAGAGTATTATTGCTTTCTTTTAGAGATTTCAATCATTAAGATTGTATTTTCAATCTCTATGTCCTCATATGCTTCTTGCCTATAAGTTTTTCCATAAAACTCCATGCTCTATACCTCATGCTCTATGGTTTGTCCTTTTGCACTTGTTCTCTCAACACTTTGACTGCCATGATCTTCTTGCAATCTTCCCCTTTCAATGGCATTGCATATGATTTCCTTACCTTTGAAAAACAAAATAATTTGAGCCTCACCTTGCACATAATTGATACATTAGTTCTTCTACCCTCTTATATTAGACCATGGGCGTGGATTTGTCCCCTAGAGCATGTCATTTTCATGTTCCACTATTTTGAATTCCAAATTTCCTACTCTCAATGCTAACCCTCTCAAGTTTTGATCATTACTTGTCAACTAAATAAAAAAACTTGAGTATCTAAGGTATTATATTTAAGGACAATTCAAGATCATTGGTAAACATAAAAAAAGAATTGTCAAAATCTTAGATGGAGAAGTCATATCAAAGGGGTAACGATTTCGTTATAGCCATGAGGTTTTAAAGGGGTAAAAATCTCATGATAGCCATGAGTTTTTAAAGGGGAAATAATCTCTATCCTATGATATTCCTACGAGTGTCATGAATTTTATCTATAAGTCTTTGCAAGATTAAAACAATCTTCTTAAGAGACCAAAGTGCAAAAGGGCAACAAACTTTGACAAGCTATTATTTGGAAACCGTGACACTTATAATTTTGTTTTTGAAGGTACAAGATCATGTAGGTCCCATCTACAATAACCTCTCTTGTTTTTGCATATCTCCAATTCATTTGCATGTGGTGACGAGTTTTCAGTTGATGGAAAAAGCATCAAATGCATATAGTGTAAAGTTGCAAGGTGGTGTAATTTTTTTTCTATTTGTCATGTGACCAAAATGATAGTTCTAATACGTTTGGATGGGTAGGTTTATTTTAGGAAAGGTCTTGTTTCACACCCCCAACATGTCAAAATGTTCTAGGCTACATTGCACCGATGATTTCCCTTAAGAGACCAAAGTGCGAAACGACAACAAACTTTGACGAGCTGTTGCTCATAAATTGTGGAAATGACAAACATTTTTTCTGAAGGTATAGGATCACATAGACCCCTCTACAATAACTTCTCTTAGTTTTTCATATCTCCAATCCATTTTTCCGTGGTGACGAATTTTCAATTGATGAAAAAAGTATCAAATGCATGTAATGTAAAGTTGCAAGGTGGTGTAATTTTCATTTTATTCATTGTGTGACCAAACCAACAATTCTAACACATCTAGATGGGTAGGTTTGTGCTAGGCAAGGTCCTGTTTCACACTCCAACATGACAGATTGTTTCAAGCTACATTGCATTGGCGATTTCTATTAAAAGACAAAAGTGTGGAAGGGAAACAAACTTTGATGAGCTGTTACTCAAAAATCATGGCATTTAGAAACATTTTTTTTGAAGGTACATTATCACATAGGGCCCCTCTACAATAACCTCTCTTGGTTTTTCATATCTCCAATCCATTTGCTCGTGGTGACGAGTTTTCAATTGGTAGAAAAAACATCAAATACATGCAGTGAAGTTTCAAGGTGGTATAATTTTCATTTTGTGTTGTGTGACCAAACCAACAATTCCAACATGTCTAGATGCATAGGTTTATGCTAGGTAAGGTCCTATTTCACACCCTAGCATGCTGAAACATTCTGGGCTACATTGCATCGATGATTTCTCTTAAGAGACCAAAGTGCGAAAGGGAAACAATCTTTGATGAGCTATTACTCAGAAACCATGACACTTAGAAATATTTTATCTAAATGTACATGATTATGTTGCGCCCCTCTATAATAAACTCTCTCGATTTTTCATATCTCCAATCCATTTTCCCATGGTGACAAATTTTTAATTGATGGAAAAAATGTCAAATGCATGCAGTGTAAAGTTTTAAGGTGGTTTAATTTTCATTCTATTCATTGTGTGGCCAAATTGACAATTTTAACACGTTCGGATGGTTAGGTTTATGCTAGGAAAGGTCATGTTTTGTACCCCATTATGCTAGAACATTTCGGGTTACATTGCACAAACAATTTCTCTTAAAAGACCAAAGTGCAAAAGGGCACCAAACTTTCATGAGTCGTTACTTAGAAACTATAGCACTTCAAAACATTATGTTTGAAGGTACAGTGGTATGTAGGGCCCCTTTATAATAACCTCTCTCATTTTTTCATATCTCCAATCCATTTTCTGTGGTGACGAGTTTTCAGTTAATGGAAAAAGTATCAAATGTATGCAGTGTAAAGTTGCAAGGTGGTGTAATTTTCATTTTCTTTGTCATGCGACCAAACCAAAAATTCCAACATGTCTGAATGGGTAGATTTATGCTAGGAAAGGTCTTGTTTTTTTACCCCAACATGCCATAACATTTCAGGCTACACTGCACCAATGATTTCCCTTAAGAGACCAAAGTGCAAAAGGGCACCAAACTTTGAAGAGCTGTTACTAGAAAATTGTGTCACTTAGAAGCATTTCATTTGAAGTTACAGGATCACGTAAGACCCCTCTACAATAACCTCTCACGGTTTTTCATATGTCCAATCCATTTGTTTGTGGTGATGAGTTTTCAGTTGATGGAAAAAGCATCAAATGTATATAGTGTAAAGTTGCAAGGTGGTGTAATCTTTGTTCTGTTCTTCATGCAATGAAACTAATAGTTCCAAAACGTATGGATGGGTAGGTTTATTATAGGAAAGGTCTTCTTTTGGACCCCAACATTCTAGAATGCTTTGGGCTACATTGCACCAACAATTTCTCTTAAGAGACTAAAGTGCGAAAGGGTAGAAAATTTGATGAGCTGTTACTTGGAAACTGTGGTACTTAGAAAAATTTCATCTGAAGGTACATGATCACATAGGGCCCCTCTACAATAACCTATCATTTTTTCATATTTCTAATCCATTTTCCCATGGTGACAAGTTTTTAGTTGATGGAAAAAACATTAGATGCATGCAGTGTAAAGTTGCAAGGTGTTGTAAATTTTGTTCTATTCGTCATACAACTAAATCGATAGTTCCAACACATCTATATGGGTAGGTTTATGCTATGTAAGGTCTTGTTTCACACACCAACATGTTGGAACGTTCCAAGGTACTACATTGCACCGACAATTTCTCTTAAGAGACCAAAGTGGAAAGAACAACAAATTTTGGTGAGCTCTTTCTCAAAAACTATGGAACTTAGAAACATTCCATCTGAAGGTAAAAATTAATGTACCTCTCTCAATTTTTCATATCTTCATTCCATTTTCCCAAAGTAAAAAGTTTTTAGTTGATTGTAAAAGAGTCAAATACATTGAAAATAAAGTTGCAAGGTGTTGTAATTTTTCTTTTGTTTCTTTTGTGACCAAACCGATAGTTCCAACATGTTTGGGTGGGTAGGTTTATGTTAAAAAATTCATGTATCACACCCGAGCATGTCAGAACATTCCATGCCACATTGTAGTGGCGATTTCTCTTAAGAGACCAAATTGCAAGAAAATGAAAATATTTGATGAGCTATTACTCAGAAACCATGACACTTAGAAATGTTTCTTTTGAAGGTAAAAGATCATATTGGGTTTGTCTAAAATAACCTCTCTCATTTTTTCACATCTCCAAGCTGTTTGACTATGGTGAAAGTTTTTTTGTTGCCCCAAAAATCATCAAATGCATGTAGTGTAAAGTTGCAAGGTAGGCTAATTTTTGTTTTGTTCTTTGTGGTCCAAATTGTTAGCGCCAACATGTCCAAGTGGGCACGTCTTCACTAGGCATGGTCATGTTTTGCACCCCAACTCTTCCAAATGTTCCAGACTACATTGTGTCAAACGTTCCAAAAAGTGACAGTGGTAGACAATCACTATTAGATTAAGCACAAGTGATGTTTCTTGAGTATGTTGTTTCATCCATCATTCATAAAATATCCCTCACATGAATAACATTTTATTACATGCTCTTTAGTGTATGAGACTACAACACTCTAATGAGCATAGTAAAGGTTTTTGTTGGTTTTGAAGAGTGGGTAGTCCACAGTAGTAGCTAGAAGGCAACATCAAGCAAAAAGAATGCTACTCCCACTGTTAGCACAAAGGACATGATTAAGGGCAAGTTCCATTGCTCACATTGTAATAAAGATAGCCATTTTGATGAAAGGTGTTGGAAAATACACCTTAAGTTGACTCCTAATGAGAAGGATAAAGATAAAAGTTCCATTTACATGGAAAAGGGCATAAAAACCAATGAAGAATCCTCCAATAATGATGGAAACCTATCTTGTGCCACACTTAATAAGGGAGTTTAAAAAAAATGTTGATAGCTCTCATGTAGTGGAAGAGCTCACTCAATTGTTTCATGCAAAGGTAAAAGTGAAAGGTGGAGGTTCAATGCTTTATTTGACTCATGTTCTCAATCAAATATTGTTTCTTCTAAGCCAATTAGTGAGTTAGGATTGAAGGCTATGAACCTATGTTCCTTGGGATGGTTACAACATGGAGTTGATATGAAAGGTACAATATGAGATAGTCATAAAACTTAAAAACATGAAGAAAGAACATAGTCACAAGGGAAAGAATGAAGCTTACACAGTGTGAATGCCATGAAATAGCACTATGGACTCAAAGGGAAAAGGAAAAAAAGGCACGAATAAAGTACAAGGGGTAGTCATCAGAAAGTATAAAACTACAAGCAAGTGACAAAGTATGAGTTTAACATTTTCTATAGACCAAGTGGAGGGTAGTGATCATGTGGAAGAGAATTTAATGGTAGTCATCAATGTCACTCTACTGTATTGTACCTTGTTGACAGTCATAGGATTTTAGCTGTGACTTCATGTCAATAAAGCCTTAATGAATGTTAGTGACATAACAGTGCTAATGAAATGATAGTAATCTTGAGTTTCAATGAAGTCTTGTTAGTTATGAATCACAATGAGAAGGAGCAAAGATACAACACCAATGAACAAGGTTTCAATGGCATGATAAAAATAATAGAAGATCATGATAGTGTCTGGATGAGATGACAATATTTAAGAAGATAGTCCAATCATTAATGAGGGAAGTTACCTCAAACTATGATTAAGTTTGTACAGTCATACAAGAAAAGGCAATAGGTAGAAATGCACAGAGTTTCAAAGAATGACAATGAGAGTGTTGAGTAGGGACTTGGTGGTGTGGCAAGTCTAATGAATGTTTCCCCACAATCACAATCATTATGAGATTCATGGTGGCAACAAGAAATGTGATAGTGAGTAGCTCAAAAGAAAAAACATAGGGACTTAATGGTTGTGCAAGGTTGATAGAGCTAGCACAATCAAAAGGTATTATGGTGGAGCTCAAAGTAAAGGACAACAAGGTTGTAGCTAGGTGGTGAAAGACACTAATGGAGGCTCCAAATGACAAATTTAGTCACATTGAGATTGTCTACAGTGAAAAAAGTGACAGAGTATAATGTGAGTTTAGATTCTAACAATATAAGATATGACAGAGTATGGTGAACCCAAATGGTAGATTGAGATGGATAACATAGAGGTAAATGCATATCATAGTCCTTTAGCTGGTGAAAAGGTGAAGATAAAGAAGCTTTAATGAAATCATCAAGTGTTAAAAATTTCCCTTGAAGTTCTCCCATGCCTCCAAGAGATTGTTGACCATTTCAAATATTTAATGCATGTCCTATGAACATGGTAAAGGGGTTTTGATAGTTTGGAGAGGTGGAAGTTATTAAAGTAATGAGGTAGTTGCAAGCATTTAGGAGTTGATTTTTTTTGAAAAGGTAGGAATCTTCTTCTATCTATGCCACCTTGGAGTCTTTGAAGGAGTCAAAGTAAGAGAGGCAATTTTCCAGTGCCCAAATGAAGGTTGGTCCAACAACTTAGTCAAAGTAGTGGTCTTAAATGCTCATAAAATTTGTCCTATATTCTCTCCCATGTTGGGATAGAGAAAATGCATGCCTAGTTTCATTTTAGCTCAATTCTTGCAAATTTTGCTGTGTTGTAACTTCTATGAGCTCTTGTCAACAAAAAACATTATACTGTAACTTTCAAAACTAGTCTTTGGGACTGAAGAAAATATGTAATATTTCATTTTTGAAGAGTGAATCGGTCATACACATTCCACTTCCATGCAATATACTCTGGAGAACACAATTGTAGTTCATGACTTGATGCAATATATGCAAAATGTAAAAGTGAAGTGATTTACCCATGTAAAAAATATGCATCAATCTTACCAAATTTAAGCATTTTAATGTAAGTGCAACAAAATATAGGAATATTGAGTTATCATTAATCAAAATCAACATTAGATTAATACTCTTCTTGGTAATAGTTTATTAAAGAAGCTAGTAGGTTTATTGGCCTTAACTGGCAGAGCCTTTAGATAATTAATTGTCTACTTAGTAATGTTTGTCATGAATGTTAGAAAGTTATAGGGACTTGTGAAAACTTGAATGTAATAAAAACCATCAGTAATTATTTAAGCATCAGATGAATAATCGGTGAATATTCAACATTAACAATCAAGAACAAGATGTAAACAACACCCATGCCTACAACATTCAAGAATACGATTTACACAATACGCATGACAACATCATTTAAGAATAGCTATCAAAAATAGGATTTACTTAATCCTCATGTTGATAATGTTCAAGATAAAACTATATAATTTGATAACAGTGGTAAAATAAGATTTGCAATAATAAAAAATCCATAAGTCTATACAACGTTATATGCTAATAAAAGTATACAATATATCCACTAAATTCATACAATCTTAGTACAAAAAAGCCATATAGACATAAAATGTCACATATCGATGGTAAAAAACATATGTTAAAAAATGCCATGTAGGTATACAACAAATGACCCTAATACATAGTCATTTACCACTAGGGGAAGGAAATAGATCATCCATTGCCTTTGATTGTCAGATGGATGGAGTTTCTATTGATGCTATTGTCTTTCGAATGCGCTCACTCATCCTCCTCTCTTTACTCATATGGATATCCAACTGATACAATAAGAAGCATAGATGCTAATATATAGAAATTGAATTGTGGAATGGCATATAACAAAATAATCACTTATCACAAACAAATAATTAGCACTCATCCACAACAGTAGCACATTGATGATTTGGAGTGAAAAGCACTTGTAGTAACCATCAAGGTAACAATTAGACTACATATAAGTATCATGAAAATTTTCAATAATAGACCATAGAAGAGCAAACATAATGTCAAATTTACTAATCTGTCGCATACCTCTGCCAAAGGATCAAAACTAGCTATTGTTGCAAGAAATCCATTGTCCATCGTGTCATGAGCATCACTAGGGCTGTCTGATGTCAACATCTGTAAATGAATTTGATACCTCATTGCTAATAAGGGGATAGTTATACATAAAAATATGTTGAATCTAGGGGCTTCAGGAAATGGCATTCCCTTTGAAGTCATGAATGAATCGGGTTTGAAAGTTTCCAATTGCTTTATTCTAATTGCTAAGTTCCTCAAGGTTAGGTTTCCCTCTAATGGGAGGTGAGCTGGTGGCAGGAGTAACTTATGGAATAGGTGGAATTTCCACAAGGACTAATGATATACTATCAAGGGTTTTTGAGCAAAGAAAGCTAAGCCATTTTGATTCAAAATAAAATTAAGGAAAATCAAGCCCTAAGGAGCTGTACAAAGAACTGTAGAGGATACATACATTAGAGAACAAAGTAAAATTGTTCAAAATCATATGGAATTATGCTAAAAAGTACAATCATATATGGAATAGTGATTTTTTCAATTACCAAAACTAGCTAACATTGTTTTACAACACCATTAATGAATAAAGGTTACTTGAGTGAAAGTTGTTCGAGGATGAGAATAGCGAGGTGTCAATATCAAAGGTCTACTAGCAAACTATTTGACATCTAAAACTTGTTGTGAGACAATCATTCATATAAGGTTCAACTATTCACATGCAATAATTTTTCCTTTAATATTGGTTACATGTGGAATTGACAACGTAAACATATAGGGGTTTGTGGGAATGGTGCACATATCATCAACACTCCAACCCTAAATTTTCATCATATTCATTCTACTAATTTAGTATTCTTACATTCAAAATAGAATTTCATAAACAAAATTAAATGAACTTGCTAAATTTTACCTGAGTATCAATACCAAATGTTTCATTCAGTAAGGCATCTATCATAACCATCTACTCTGTAATTGATGTATGCTGTGTAGTTGCAACATGAGCACTCACCATCATACATGCAAATATCATGACAAGAGTGATAATAGTGGATTGGAAATATAGGCCTAGAAGTCTCACCCACATAGGCTCTATTAGAGGCCTCACACACTATACAATGCTTTGAGTGAGCGAGCTAATTGAGTCTAGCATGTCCACCTCGATATTTTCCTTCACAACAGAAGGAACAGTGACATGCTCCAACACGGGTTTGTCCAAGGATCTCGGTGCCAGCTACAGATTACATCGTGCACTTGCTCTATCATGTGTGGAGCCCCAACCTCTACCTTGAAAGACTAGATAGTCAAAATAATTTGGCATCTTATTGAGGAAAAACTCACAATAGAGTTTCCTCAAAAAATACTACAGGACCTCATAGTTAATTCATAGAGGTTGGTCAAAAACCATCCACCACTGCTCCGAAAACTTATTTTTAATTAATTCATGGTGGAACCAATGGATGGGGAACCTCCTGCATGTAAGTGATAAAGGTACATTGGTTCTTGGGTCTGTGAAAAGAGCACACAAGTCAACTTTGCTAATTTTTTATTTCTTCACTTGTGCATAGGAAAGTCTACTTGCATAAAATAATTTTAATTCCTCCCTCTTATTCGACCAAAAATAAATTTGTTCACTCATTTCTCCTATGTGAGATACAATTGGCTTTAAGGATTCGACAATGCATCTCCTATGAGGGTGGGTTGTAGCATGTTCATTTAATCTTACAATAAATTCTTTAAGTTCTCTTTTGTTGTTTTCTATTTGATTTGAAATATTTTCTTGAGTTCCTATAGGATGCCTACGAATTGAGGGAGGGGTTTGATGTTCTTCTTGTTCGGGAGGGTCTTCATGAGGAGGTGATTGTGAATTATCAATATTTGGAGGTGGAGATTGATTTCATGGAAATTAAAAAAAAGTTTAACTAAAAACCTATTTCAATCTACAATTTAATTCAAATTTGAAACTAAAACAATATAAGCACACACCTCTTTGACCTCTTTGATGTCTTGGCAACATCCTCATGAAGAATCACAAGCTAAGAGTGCAAAAAATGATTTTTTTTTGGTGATTGTGGGTTGCAGAGGTAAAAAAAGGCAAGAACAAGTTGCAACTAGGGCAAAAATGAGGTTTTTAATGTTGCTTTTTTTATAACTTACTTATCCATTTGGCACATGCAAAAAACATTTTTTAGTTTTTTTTCAATGTGGCACCTTTTTTGTGTCACAACTTCATGCACTTACCCTTGTAAAGAGAAGCTTTGAAGATTCTATGTAAAAATTAGGAAAAAGGAACAAATTTCCTATGTATAGCATAGATAGGCTGCAGGGATTTCTAGAGAAATGATAGCTCAAGTCTTCTAGAAGGTGATTTGTAATCCAAGAGGGAGATGAATGAGAGCTTCTTGCAAATAAATGGATAGAATGCAAAATAAATCAACCTCCCAAATTTGAATGAAAAGGGAGGCATAAGCAGGTGTAGAAGCTTCATAATCAAGGGGATAATATTGGGAGATAACATGAGAGATAATTGTGAGTTAGAAAGAGAGAATAATTGGTAGAGTGAATAAGAGGATTTGAAATTTTTTGAATAAAATCATAATTAGAAGAAATAAATTTGCAAAAAATACCAAAACTGAAGAAATTATTGTTGATGGGTGTTTTTGCACTTCTCAACACAAGCAACACACAAGTGCACTACCTCTCTTGAAAGGAAACTCCCTACAAACAAGTTGCATAAAATTACCCCAAGGTCTCTCATGTCAGGTCATGACTTGCAAAAACAACTTAGTGGATTGATGAGATTTACTGGTAATCACAAAGGGGCATGGACAGTTGCTAAGTTGGAGGGAGATTGGATCTTCAAATCGAGTTTTTGAGATTCTAAAAGTGATGTGCAATTGCTGCAAGTTCAAAATAGTAGTCTAAAACTCCATGTGCAACATCAGATTTGGCTCCATGATGATGCTGGAACTTTGCCTAAACTACTATTTCAAAGAAAGGTCAAAAGGGAAAAGGGAGGTGAGAATTCCTAGACTTGCAACTATTGGTGAACAATGATAATAGAGGATTCTACAGTGGACAACCTTCCTATAACTGAGTTCCACTTAACCAAATATCATATAGTCTCATGAAACTAACTTGCTATCTTCTAAGGTCTACAGATTTTTCAACTGTTCATTCACCATAAAACATGAATAAAAGACGAATTTTAAGTAGAACAATGTATTAGTGTTTAGACTAGCTTTACACTACTGCTCATCATCAATAACTAGCAAAAAGCATGAACATGGAAAATATCAACACCATAGCATTCTTCAATATCATTAGACAACATCAACTAACTACTAAAACTACTTGAAAACACCTAGAACAACAAACTAAATCTATATAAATCTATCAAATGTGAGGAGATGAATCATGCAACATGAGAGAAATACAAGAATCCACCAAAAGCAATGAAATTCTATTAAAATTTCTGCAACATGTCTTTACAACAACTCAACTCTCTTTGAAAATGAGAGGAGACCCCCTATTTATAGTTTTCAAAAAGTGAAATGAATGGCCAGGATTTACTCTCATTGTGTGGCCAAGATTCATTTTACATTAGGGTTTCACCTACCCCCAAAATTTACTAATATAAAATACAATTTTGTCTTTTATCTATTTCATCCTATAGTGCCCTGACACTGTAGCAGTTTTGTCTTCTAGTGACTGCTTTCTTTTATTAGCTTATACTATCAGGAACTCATCATCTATCACTGGCTTCCCTTCATTCTTTTGAAGGGTGGCATACTCCATGAATTTTCCAATCAACACCTAGAGCTTGTTCCATTCCATGATATCATATTGAAGAACTTGGAAGGTCAAATTCTTAGATTTTCCAATGATTAGCTCCCAACTCTTAGTGCACTTTGGTGTGGCCTTAATTACTTCTTCTGACTAGACGAAGGCCTTAGCAGCAAAATCCATGAAGTCTGGCGTCAGTGAGTCTGCTGCCACTTGCTCCATCTTCTTATGGAAGTACAACCTAATTTTCTCTGGATCTAGCTCTACGACATGAATATCATATCCCATCATCAAATTCAAATAATCTTCATTGTTCGTCCTATGTTCCTTGATCCATTCAAGGTCAAGCTCAACTTCATGCAACACTATCTCCAGGGTATCCCTCTTGTGATCTAGGCCCATTTTCCATGTTTCCACCAGCCAGTGGTCATCCTTTACAAGGGCCAACTCCTTCTCCCATGTCTACTTGAGCATTTTGAGAATGGCCTCGAGCTTAGGATAGGTAATCCTATAGAGCTCAGTGAACTAGTGATAGATATTTTCCATGCCCTCTAGTTGCTTTTGCACATCCTAGAATTTATTGGCCGTTTGGAAAACATGGCCTATGCCCATGTCACCATTATAGAGCACCCACCAGAACCAATCTAAAGTAGCCTTGGTCCAATTCTTCATCTTCTCCATCTTGGGAGCTCTTCTTAGGAGAGGAGCGGTGGTGCAGAGAATGTAGTTGGAGCTTCTTCCTCTACAGATGCCCATTATTGAATATAGGCACTAAGGTCCACCACTTGTGCCTTCAGTTCCTCCTTAGAGGACTGATCCTTATTCATCTAGTGCATTATTGTGGCCACTAATCCCTGGAATTCATTGATTTTCTACTTTCTGGTAGCAGTACCCAAGTCTATGGTGGAAATAGTGTAGCTGACCTCCTCTCCTCTGTTTGTCACTAGAGTGGCTACTTGCACAGTTCTTGATCTTGATGAATCGACGGTGATGTGAGAATGTACCCTTGGCTTATTTTCCTCTTTTTTCTTCATTTGTGCTCTTGCCAATATAGCTTCAAGTTAGGCCTTTGGATCAATGAGAACTAGGGTTTTCTTTTGTAACTGCTTCTCCAACAAATTAGGCATTTGAGCCTCCCCTTTCGGTGATTCATGATCACCTTCCTCTTTCTACTTGTGCTGGGGCTATTTATCTTCATGGACTGGAGCTTCTCATTCAGTTCTTTCTTCTTCCTCATCTAAGTCCTCAATATGTATGGTCTATTCCCTTTCTGAATCAGTGACGACTATGTTCTCTTCAATGATGCCTTTTATCTAAGGCACTCTTTCTACTTCTTACTCAAGCTCTATGTGATGTTCTAGCTCAAGACTCTTCTTAGGAGCATCTTCTTCCTTCTATTCTTCTTTCTCTCCTTTCTCATGCAACATCTCTTCTTCTTGAACAAGGCCTTTGTCTTGCCCAACTAGTGGAGGCTCCTTGAATGTCTCCAAATTGAACTTTAGTGTCTTCTTTCTCTTCAAGAGGCTATCTTTCATATTCCACCTCTTCTCCTACATCCTTGAGCTATTGGGACAACTCCTCTTAAAGCTATTGGTTTGAGGTCTCTATTATGTACTTGGCATTGAGAACTTCAACGTCCTCCTCAGAAGATTGTGACTTCTCCTCATAAGTTGCCACCTTATCCACACTCACGCCTATTCTTCCCTCGAGGTGCTCAAAATAATCATCCTTAAAAGGATCCTTTGGTTTCTCCATTACTCCCTTGGAAGCCTCCCTTTGTCGTTTCTCCATTTCCTTGGATATCTGCATAGTTTCCTCCATTTTTGGTGGTTTTATGGGTGGTGGAGGAATGGGTAGGCTGGCAGCAATTTGGGCCATCACCGCTTGGATAGCAAGGTTTAATATATTACCCCAAAGAGCTTGAATGGTATTCCTGGCATGTACTTGGAAAATGCTTCAGGAAAGATGAGAGGAGGTATAGTAGTTGTGAAAATTGGAGATACTGTGATAGAGAGAGTAGGCAATGGAGGGGGCATCAAGGTAGACGACAACGAGGATATCATGACTGAGGAGTCTAACACCATGATCGGGGCTATTTGTGAGGTGGAAGCAAGGTGGAAAAAAATGTCCACATTAGGCAAAGAGGAAACATGTAGTGCTTGAGATGCAAGGGGTGGTGGAGTGGCAATGGCAGTGGTGATGGCCGGAGTAGAGGTAGTAGGTGATGATTGCGGTCGCTCGGCCTCCTCTTCTCCCTCATGTTGTGGATCTTCCTCAATGTTTGACATCTTGCTGAATCCACTTGACTTCTTTAGCTTCTTTGAAGATTCCCCCTCTGAGGCCTTCCATGTATAAACTTTATGTTTGGGATCACACTCAGACACCTCCTTCCTCTTTCTCAATCTAGTTGTTGGAGGAGACTTGGAGTTTCTTCTGCCGAGGCAGTAGTTGCTCCACTATCCATTTCACTTTTGAACTCATCTTCAAGCTCGCCATATGTTAACACAACTCTCAATAGCTTGAGCTGAGCAATTTGGGCATCGACCCATTGCCTTGTTCTATTTTCAAATGGCTTTGTTACATGTCGAGGTCATTGACCTCTTCTTCATTCAAGTCTATCAGAGGCAGCAAAAAGTTGGCCACTGCATCGAATCTTGCATCAAGGAGGGAGTCCTCCTCTACAATCTGATCAGGCACCAGGAATAGCTTGATTGACTTTACAAACTGGGAGATCATCCACATGTAGTGCCTCATGTGCACCTCCTTATCATCAACATAGTTGGCCCAAAAGTCTTCAATATGGGGCCAATGAGCAAATTGCTTTCTGACCATCTTCTTTAATTTTTTATGTAGGTCCAATCCCGACCAGGCCGTATAGAGATCCAAATTGTACTCTACTATCTCTTTCTCTAAGTACTCCATGCATTAGGCCACGGGGATAACATACATTCCTTGTCCAAATGTAAGAGGGTATGGAATCCCTACCCGATGTTTATCACTCAGTAAAGCGTGAGCATTCTGCAGCTATCGAGAGACTTCTAGTATAACCATTCGGTCATTAGGGTCTCAAGGAAACTTATAGGGTCTTTTAGAGGAGTCCTCCATTTTGATGTACATGAATTTTAGGAATTGAATGAATAGGAACCCAAACCTCTAAATGAAGGCCAAAGTGCTGTGCGAGACCCTTATCTGAAAATCTCCTCCAAGGAGTCTGATAATGTGCCTGTTGAAGGCATCATTCACCCTTTGATACTCTCTCTTGAAGTTCCTATACAAAAATTGTGGGTAGCAGTCATATACCTTGAGCTCCCTATTTCCTAGATTTGGATTTTGGGCAACAAAGAGGCCTTTGTATGGGAATGCCTTTGCTAACAAGTATACCAGGTAGGAGGTCATATAGAATTGGGACATCTTTATGGCCATAAAATGTGCGTGGAGGTTCTTGTTGATGATCTTGGACCAATGGAATTTTGATTTTCCATGAATGATCTCCTCAATAAAATAAAACATCCACTTTTGGAAGAAGGCTACACCAGGGAGGCCCATTACTCTACTCAATAGAGTGACCAGATCATGGTACTCTTCATGGAAGGCACTTCTGAATAGTTACTATGGCATCTTGGTAGCACTACCCCTTTTCTCCTTCAACCAATGTTGATTGATTAGCTTCTTGCATGTTAGGGGATCTTCCTTCCATATATTCTTGACACATCCCTTCTCTGTTTCTTCCATGGGGTCGAATGCTGGGATATGGAAAGTCTCACCTATGGACCAAGCAGATAGGTCTGCCAACATCCTGCCTTCATGATCTATAATTTTCTTGTTGCCACTGTGGTAGCACTCCCTGCATGCCATTACAAGTTCTGGGGCTACGACTATAGGTGGGAAGCCGACTGCCTTAGCTAGGCCACTCTTTCAGATTTTCCGTGCATTCTTTGTGATGGGGTTACTTGTCATTCTCTGTTGGAATTCATCTATGTCTACGTGCCTCAGATTGGTATTCAATATTGAATCCCACATAGAGGCGACCTTTGAGGTGATTTTCACCCTGTGGAATTGATACTTCATCTAGTCTTTCTCATCTTTTCCCCTCGGTGCTTTGGTAGTTTTCTTACCTTTCTCCTTTTTTGCAGACGCCCCTGATGGTCCCACAACAGATTCCATAAATCTTGCAAAAAAAAATATAGTAAGTGTATTCACATAAAGAATTAGGGAGTCGTTAGTTAAATCCTGCAAGAACGAGGGTCAAACCCAACAGTTCATCTTCAAAAGATCATAAAACTCATTAATATTCATCGTTTGGCACTCATTTGGGTCAATTATGAGAATGTGGGCCTAGGGATGCAGGTTTCCTTGGGCTAGCAGCCATCAAGAATAGTCAGGAGTAAAATGGTGTCGGGGTCACGACGACTCATAGACGACCATCTGCACTCAAAATTCTGCATCGGAAGTTTGGAGATCAATCAAGGATTTAAGGCATTTGGCACACTGGGCAATCAATCATGGAGTTATTAGAGGCATTCAATGGATCATCTTGCTTATGTGGGTATGAGGCATGCAGAGGTAGGGGACACCATGGATGTTTAAAGCTCTACCATTGAAAAATGACTATGACAAGGCAAAAACCTGCAATAGGAATCCCGTACAACGATGCCCGCAGACGACTTGGACAGTCTAAGTTTATGCCTTTGAGATTTGGTCTCTTCAAAATTTGCGGGCAGGGGTCTGTAGAAGGCCATCGACAAATGACCATTTAGGGATGACGAACATGGGACAACAACCCACAAGAGGTGGTTAGCATTAGTGGGTCCACAAGAGACTTTGGCAAGGGTCATTTTGCCTAAGGGAGCTCAAACGACGGAGGAGAGTTTAGGCCCCGTCATGCAGAAGGAAGGTAAGGAATGACTGTTTGTGGATGATAGTCTGATGATGGCGGGCCGTAGGAAATGACCCACAAAGGAAGTATTGCAATGGACTTGAACTTAGCCACTTTCACGTTGAAGGCTCAAAAGGAGATGGCGAGGTCGGAGTCCACAAGGTGGATTAATGTGGGTCTTTGGCTATTTCTATCGGCGGCAAGGATGGGGTAGTCCACAAGAGGTTTCTAACTTGACATTTTCTTTCAAAGGCTTGAGGTGGCACTGAGAAGTGCGGGCTTTGCATGACAAAAAGAGGCAAGGGTCTCGTCGTAGGTAAATGCGTTAAAATGGAGGTGGAGGATGGAAAAAAGTTTGTAGGAGAAGACCCGCAATAGGAGACCTTGGTGTTTCATGCTTGGGGAAGTGAACTTTGTGAAACTTGAGAAGCAGGAAGTAGGCATGGGATGATTGTTCAAAATGGCAACAAGGTAAGTGTCGCCCATAGGCAGAAGTCCGCAAGGGAGGGCTCACAAGAACTTTCAGGCTCTTTTTTTTTTTAAACTCAAGTTTTCTTCATTAAGGTTTTCAATGGTAGCAAAGGGGTGGTGTCTTCCTACAGAAATGGACTTGCCAAAGGTGAAGGCCTTGAGTTTTCATACTTGAAACTTAGACCGTTTAAACAACAAAAATGAGGGGCTTGCGGGTCGCAAAAACATGAACACCTTGATGAAGAATGACAACAAGAAGGTGAAGTTTTGCATGGCCCTTAGAGGCTGAGTTTGAATGATTTTTGAGGGTTTCTTTGGACAATTTTATGCGGAATTTTCTATTTAATCGGCTACTGGGGAAATTTTGAAGCTTTACTTAAATATTTTCAACAATTTTCCAAAACTTAACTTAATAAACGTGTTCTAAGGTGGCGACAACAGACTTACTTGAAAATCCTGAAGAAAATGATGAGGGCAATGCTTGAGATCATCCTGAAGGTCATGTGGGCACGAAGGCGACAATGACTGCTTAGCTTTGACAACTTTTGAATGGGCATAGGGTGAAAATGACAGGTCAAAAGGCCTATTTATAGGAAAATGCGCATTAATGGCCCACATTCAATGCTTGTATGCTGGCCAGTGGGGTAGCTGGGTGCACATCTCAAAAGAACCATTGATGGGAAGATCGGAGCCCCCAAGGCGAACAGAACCTAGGGCGCCGCCATTCAATGGGCGACAAAGGGTGGTGGCCATGGAGGATGCGGGACCCGCCATGCAGGCGAACGTCCTGCATTGGCTGTTGATGGAACGATGAATGGAAGGAATCAACCCACCTGGGGAACCCGCAAGGGTAGACCCGCAAAAGGCGAAAGATGCCAGTTTTAAAACTTGGGGGAAATCTGCCAAAGGAACTCCGCAAAGGTCAAAGAATTGGGAAAATTTTGGGTGGTGAACCTTGGTCAACTTAGGATGACGACTTTGGGACTCCTTGACCACTTGGAACTCAAAATTAGGGGGCACACAAAATGAGGCAAAAGCAAAAAGTGACCCAACGAAGGCAAAAAAAGAGGGTCCTTGTTCTAAACGGGGCGTGTGTGCTATAGGCACAACAATTATGTATCCTTAAAACAAACTAGAGTCACTGATTTTGGGGGTATAGGCCATCCATATTTCTAGGTAGGTCACTTGGCCATTTAGCTATGGCTTAAACTATGTTGCTTAGATGACCTTAGGGTCTCTTGAGTGACAATGCACCTAAAGGTCTAAAAAAGGGTTTCAAGATGGTGTGAGGACTCAAAATCTAAATTGACAATTGGAAAAGGTGGAAAGGAGGCTAGGAAGTGCACTAGAAGCCCAAAAGAATATCATCGAATAAAAAATAATTGTGAAGAGATATGTCTTAGGCCTCGTGGGTCATGATCTAAACCACTAGGTCAACATTAGACTATCATGTTGGACCATACAATTTTGGGTATTTATAACATCATATCTAGATATTTCTCAAAAAATTCTCTAAATTCCTTAAAATTTGAGAAAAAAACATATTTATGTGTCAAAAAATAAAATCAAAGGGTATATGCATGGAAATGGTGGATCAAAAGGGGGTCTTAAGTTGCCAATTTTTTTCTTCTTATGAAATCAATAAAATTTGATCTTGGATGAGAAATTGAAGATAGTCACACTAAAAATTTGAAGATGTGACAAGAAAAAGATTCGTAGTGCTTTGAATCTAATTTTCAAACTATTTTTTTTTTAAATGGCGGAGATTAAGAGGTTCAAATAGGGGGAGCACACAAAGTTCTCTTATTTTTGTCAAAAAAATATAACAGAGTCTAGTGTGCTCCCCCTAAAATTTTAACTTTTTAAAAATTATTTCACAAATTGTTTCTTTGGAAAATTAGCTAACATCATGCATTTTATGCCTGATTTCTCTACTAATTTTTTAAGGAATATATGTTTTTTTACTAATTTTCAAAGTGGACACATCTTTAAAAATAAAAAATAGAGCAATGCCCCCCTATTTTTTTGGAAACTAGTTGTTCAAGTCGCATTTTCTTTTTTGAATGCTCATAGAGTAGAGTCTAGAATATAAAAAATATAGTATTCTTTAAATTTTCATGAATGGATAAAAAATGACACTAAAAATACTATACAAAGGTTTTTTTGGCAAAAAAGAAGACACTAACGAAGAAATTAAAGATTAAAACCTTAACATATTTAAAATCTAGAAAAAATTACATGGTTAGAAAGGTAAGAGAGAGCTTGATATTATTGTGGTGTTTTTCAAATCAATATTGAAAGATGTACAAACTTGATGAAGAGAACACTTAATATTTAGGCGTTTTTCTAAATTTTGTAGAAAAGACATCTTTGGACATTGACATACAATTTCAACCCTTTGAGTTAGATGCCCAAGGGAAATCCAGCCCTAAGGGTTTGTAGTTTCCAAGGAAAGTTATAAAACATGTAATGCCCCATCTTATAACCTAAGGAATGTTGCAATTGTGTATAAAAGTGAAATAATTTTTTTTAAAAAAGCAATAATATTAACTTAATTAGTTGCATACATTCTCTAAGTTACGCGACGGTACATTATTTCAGTTTCCATAGACGACTTTAGTATTTTGCATTGCACATATTTAATTAACATATACCTAAAAGTGAACATCACATATCATTTGAATATTCATTCAAGATAGTATAAAGTAAAAACATGATTCTTACATTGCATTTGAAAAGATATTACAAAACTCATTCATTTGATGAGGTAGATCAATAATAGGTACAATTACATTTTACAATATTCACCTCTTAACAATTGAGGGATGTTACAAATACAAGATTTACAATAATGCAATAAAGAAGTACACATATGTATCCAAGTACGAGCTCTCCATCCATGAAGCTCTCCTTGCCATGATCATAAACTGGGGACCCAACGGAGTAAGGTGCACATTCCACCCAACCATGTGGTACCCGTAGGCCCACCCCCCATGCTAGGAGATAGTAATATGGTTACCTAGACATAACCTATTCACCCTAGACACAAGTACATAACTAACTGATGGTTACATTTCTTCCAGATTTAAGACAATCGAATATACTAAGAACACAAGGTTAACTGTTATTTTAGGTGGAGTGTCATCACAATATTGCAAAGGTTACCCTGGTGTTTCTTCCTAGGTCCCGGCCCCCAACTTGGGTTACCCTGGTAACCTCTTACGAAACCCGGCCCCATTTGCAAACTATTGCGGAATTGAATATCTTTTAAGGTAACAAGATATCGATTTTCCATTCTAGGCCTTCTCATTCCATAAGTGAGGCATACTCATCTTATTAAGGATTTTAATTCTAACTACTATGTTATTTAGTTATCACTGACTTACTAACCCTTTGTAAGTTACCCTAAGACCACTTTGTGTGTCGGCCCTTACAAAGAGCCACTCCCCTAAACATAACAAAGGAATTCTAAGTTTCCCCAACTAAGGTTGACAAGATGTACAAACATACAACATGTAACTCTACACTTTTCATAACGAACATCAAGTCTATGTTCACAAACTCAAGTGTCTAAGCACCATACAAAACCACGTACACAACCTTAGCCAACACAAGAATTCAACTTAAACAATCTCAACCCCCACGTTATCTAACTTGTCTGGAAGACTTGTACATTTTAATCTACATTCCCAACTTGCCCAATAAAAGGAAACACATTTAAAGAAAATCAAGAAAAGTTAACGTCTACTATTCGGATCTACTAAATCCAGTCATTCAAAGAATTAACATGAAATTATAGCAACTTAATTGTAATCCTTTTCTCAAACAATAAAGGAAATAACATTTTTTAATTCTAATTTTAACTTTCACAATTTTACTTATCAATATCTATCAAATTTCCTTTTACAACCTTTCTGTTATAAATCTAACTGGTGTTATTCCTAACATATATTTATACTCAAAAGAATTTCTTATTTTATACTAAATAAATGTAAATTTAAAAATTTATTTAAATAACATATAAATAATTTATATATATATAAATTATATACATAAATAAATATTATTATATATATTGAAACCCTAATCGAATTTGTATTTGAATTAAAAGATGTTCGAAGTTTCTTATATTTTAATTATTAACAAAAGTTTTATGAAATTCATATATTGTTGTATAACTTACAGCCACGGCTGTAAATAGTCAGCAACCTTCCTCGTATGGGGAGGCGGCTGTGAGACAGCTGCGCGCTGCCTGTGAGGGCAGCGCCGACTGCCTCCACAACCGTCGCCCCATATGGGGGCGGCTGTGGGGTAGCCCCGCGACCCCCTCTACCATGCATTATTTATTTTAAAACAAATAAAATAAATTTAAAGAAATCCGCATATAAGATTCACATTTTTTTTCAATGTTCATTAACATTTACAAAGAAAATATGAAACCCTCGATTTCGCCCGTACGACGATTAAATACAAATTTTCATATAAAATTTAAAGTTCCTTTCTCAATTCAATTTATATATATGATAATATATATGTATAAATATATGTATATATATATATGTATATATATATATATATATATATATATATATATATATATATATATATATATGAAATTATATATATATATATATATATTTCACAGAGTTTTTCTTTTGGGGAAATAAAGAAATCTCTACAGGGTTTATTTATAAAATAAATTTTCAACAGGGTTTCTTTGGGGAAATTGGGGAAATTATAAAATTTCTTCAGGGTTTCAAAAGAAAACATGCATAGAAATTTCCATTCAAATTTTAATTTATCCCAAAGGTTTTAAAATCCATTTTCCATTTAAATGTTTTCCCCTTCACTAATTTATATATATTTTCCATAGAAAGAATGCTACAAAAATTCTTCTAAAACCAACAAATCTTTACAAACAAGAATACAGTGAACAATATCTTTCCCGAGAAGTACAGGGATTTAATAATATGAAATATTCTTTTCTCAAACATTCTTTTTTTAAAAACAACAAATTTAAACACAAGGAAAATACCTGTTTCCTTAGCTTCTGAAATCTGTTTGGTGATGAGAGCCTTTGTTGCCTGTAGCTTCCAAATCCTTTCCCGAGAACCAATACCCAAAATTCAAACCAGAGAACTTCCACAAATATACAATAATACCAACAAGGGATATCTCAAAAGAAAACTTTCAAAGAAATTTTAACAACAGACTATATTTTCATTTCCCGTGAAAAAGTAACCTTCTGTGTTTTTCCAAATCCCAGATAACCTCTGAGAAATTCTTCAACCAAAAGCAATAAATTTTAACTGGCACACATGTCGAGAAGAAGAAAATATCTTCAACAACTTCCCGACATTCTTTCCTTTCAAGATTTGCATGCATTTAATTTATTTAAAATTTACAATTTTCAAAATGCAAATTTATTTAACAATTAAAAATGCCATTTCCCAAATAACAATTAATTTAAAATTAAATCTATTCACACACTTAAAACCATTTTAATTTAATCAATTAATTTATTTAATTAAATGAATTTAATCTCAATGATCAAATTATTTAACCAAACAAACTAATTAATTAATTAAATAAATGTAAAACTTATTTCTTTAACATTTAAAAATTAATTTAAATAACAGTAAATTAAAGAATAATAACTATCATTATAATTGACAAAATTTTCCTTTCAAGCAATTGATCCAAACAGGAACAAACAAGACAATCTATGACTCGAAACAAAAACTGACAAAGTACTATGACTGGGTTAAAGACTAGACTAGGATGAACCATGTTACTACCTCCCAATCAACATTTCCGTTGAGTCTTGACACGCTCAGACCTGAGTAACCAGGTGGAGTCGGTGTCATGTACCTGCAATCCTGCAACCAAACAAATAACATGCATATATATATATAATCCATTGTACAAGCACACCGTGTGGAGAAAATCACAGACATCATAGGGCACTCGCAAGCGAGTGATGCAACTCCGTTCTCCACGCCAATACACATCATATCAAATTGACAAATTAAATAATAGTTAGTCCATCATAAACATATATATAGCAATAACATCTGAAGGAAATATCTACACTATCACAAAGCATATCAGAAATCAAATATCGCCATACAATGTATCATCATGTCACAAAGTGAATCCACTGTCGCTCAAAAACATCGATCAAAATATCCAAACCAAAGTACCAAAGTCTAATAGTGTGAAAACAGGCAATAGAAAACATAAGCATAAATGGAGGGGTACTACATAACGAGCATGCTATAATGTGCTATCCCTATAATAGGCTTGCAGAAAAATAAAAATAGTCTAAAATACATGATTTTAGACTATTTTTTATATTTTTCAAAATGCGAGAGTATTTTGGGAAATTAATAAATAGTTTAAAATCATATGATTTAAACTATCTTTTATTTTTCTCATAACATGATATATGATCATGCTATAATGGCATCATTTTAGAATGCACTCACATTATGGCTTGGTAGTGACCAAGCCATAATGTGAGCATGTTATAACATGGATTCATTACAACATGCTCACATTATATGGAAATAGACCAAAAAGGTCTTTTGGCCACTTTTTGGTCCCCCATCTTTGTGCACTTACCCCAAATAAATATTGAGTAATCATTTATGAATGTAACATAATAATAATAATTTCTAATAGAGTGAACATCCACTAGACCAAAAAGATATGAATGAATTCTAAACATTTGTTTTCTCTAGTGCTTCTAGAAGGAAAAATAATTCTATTATATTTTCCAATTACATAGTGCTCACATAAATCAATATTAATAAAATAATTAGAAAAATATCGACCATATTTTGATTAATCATGGTTTGAAGACCCTTTTCACTAATGTAGCATAATGCTTGGTTCCATAATGTACATTCATTTTTAGAATTTCTAGTTGAATTATAAAAATTAGCAACTTCAAACTAAAACTTAGTTCTACATTAAGATCCCTTTGCTAGAACCAAATTCCCTCTCACCATCTTGCAACCATTACTATCAGACATCACATGCACTATATAATCATTCATCTTAGACATAGGAATAAAATTTATTATAGGACTTGGAGTATGCAAAACATTAGAATATGCTTTCACTCTCCCATAATTGAAACATAGCTATACCTTCCCTTTTCCAATCATTTGATATGATTTTTTATACCAAGGAACACCTCACCATAATTATAAAATTCATAATACAAGTATCACTCTATGGGGAGCCATGTGGTATAAGACACCTAAATCAATAAGCTGGTGAGTCATTACTAGTCAAGTTAGAAGAAATAAACAATACACCACCAAGAACATCATCAAAATATTTCTTTATGGAGTAATCACTGAAATTGTATTTTTATTGGTTCTTCACATGTCCCCACTTTATATAGTTAAAATACTTCTCTCTACTCTTCCTAATTATCTTGGACCATACTTAAATTTATTCTATTCCCCTTTCCAAATTCCTTTATTCTCAAGCCTTCCTTGAACATTTAATGCATCTTTTAATCCCTCATTAATGAATTTCTTCCTTGTCTATTCACTAATAAAAGTTAAAAAAGGGCATCCATATTTGTAGATCTACAATAGAACCACTTAGATCAATGATTAGATTTTCCCAAGAATGGGTAAATAACAAGGAAACACTATGCATTTATCCTCCTCCTCTTTCTTAACATCAATAGAACCTAGTTGACCCAAAATTAAATTAAGATCATTAAGATACAAACTATAACTCACCTTCTTTTTTATTGAGTAAAGTTTCCTTTTAAGGTACAACTTATTAGCAAGACTTAAAAAAATAAATCACATATTCTCTTTTATAGGCTTAGTGTGGTAGTCTCCTTAGAGGTATTTAAGAGAATAGATTCTACAAAACACAACTAAATAATTCTCCATGCCCTAGTGTACAAATTTTTGAAGTCCTTATTAGAAATTTCTATTAGTTTTGCTTCCTTTGCAATAACTCTCGATTAATTTATGTTTTCCAAGAGCTCCTCATTTTTTAGATTCTACTTTTTTATAGTTTGGTATGCTTAACTCATTTAGATTTACATGTAAACCAAAGTAGAGTGGGAACCTAATGATAAAATTACATACCTACACTTCGACTATTTGTTTTATGCTAATTTATGTGGGTATCCTAAGTATTTATCCTAGCACGTGATTTTGACTAAGTGCCCCTTTAACCCAATTTCTTAGTTAACTATTAAAGTTAGAACTAAACCAATTGCCAAATATTTATCATCCTTAAAATTACATGTTTCTCTCTTTTGTTCATTTTTCATTCACATATATGACCAAGTTCACTCTTCACACTTGTTGGCCCAACCCTATGAATTTTACTCAAATTTAACAATGGAACAATTAGACCGCTCTCCAACTAGTCATTATGTGTCAACTCGCATGCACCAGAACTTTCAAATTTGTGTATTAATTCAAGTATAAAAGGGCATCAATCCTAACATTAAATCATATAATATTATTTAGCATCTACCAATTATCCATAGCCCATTACTTTAGAATCATTATTATCTCTATTTTGACATCATATTACTTTAGTTATTTTAAATACATTGCCATGGGTTTTGAAACACTAGTTCTTGCACTAGGTCTTTGTATCGCCATTTTTCTTTATAGCTCCAAGTTTTCAAGTTTCAAAATCACTCATTTAAGACAATGTTTGATACATTCATTGCATTTTTCCTTCCTCAATTTTATCAACTACCATTGAATCAAATCTACTGCCTTATCATTAGGAGAGATCCTCACTTAGCAAGCTTCCCAGAGGTGTTTTTCAATATTGCTATTATTTTATTACAAGTCCAAGAACAAAGACAAATCACTATTTGCAAGTATAGAAGAGTCACACTTAATAAGTTTAGATCTATGTGCACCGGTTTAGATGCACATGTAGTTTCAACTTCACACTTATGAATATCAATTCCATGGTTATAGAAGTGAACTAGGTTGGTGCACAATTCTAAATTTCACAAATCTGACTTCTTTCAATTTACTTACTCTAGATCCAAAATCAGAAGCAAGGACCAATCATCAATCATGGGCAAATCCATCTCCTCTTCTCTAGCATCAAGGAACACGTATTGTTTAGTATTTTATTTCGTTCTCAAGTCTACTTAGGTATGAATTTCTAGTCCCAACTTTTATAACTTAACTAAATTATTTTGTTGACTTTTCTTTAATTTCTAGCTTAAACATACAATGGATTCTATGTTTTTTCTATACACAAAGGTATGTAATTACAAACAACTTGTCGTACATATTAATTTTTTAACACCGTGATTTTTTTTAATATATGCTAATAAAAAGTTTTATTATAAATTAATACTTTTTTTTTTCACAACCTTTATAACTATTTTTTAATTATAATTTCCAACATTACTCAATACCAAAAGACTTAAGATTTTTTTTTAAATTATTTATTTTACCTTCTATGTACCTTTGTAAATTATGATGAAGGTTTTTGAAAAAGTCACTCACAATTCACTATATAATTTGTACAACTCTCCAACTTGCACTCCATCCAATGATAAGACCATGAAAAGTCTTCCAACCATATACTTTCTGCCCTCCTAACTAAGATCTGGAAACATTTCTGATCCATAATTCCGAATAAAAAACGTTTACCCCCTTTTAAAAATAAATAAATCTGAAAACATCATCCTCATCTTAATCTCTGCAGCCCATCTAATCAAACATCATCCTCATCTTAATCTCTGCAGCCCATCTAATCAACTAATAATGACCTCTTAAAGAAGTTCTGATTAGAAGTTGATGTGCAGAAACAGGAGAACAATGCTTTTGCTTCTCTGAGAAGCCAACAACTAAGCTTTAATGTCTTTTCTTCAGTCCGTGATCCCATCATTCTTTCCATCTCCTAACAATCCCTTTAACACTCATTCTGCCATTTTGACTTTCTGAAAACCAAAATAACAGATTGAGCCACCAAATGCGTCAATCTCTTTTTTCAATTAGGGAAGAATTGTTAAAGCCTTTTAATTATTTGTTATCAGTCAACTTCAGCATAACTCAATTTCACTATAAAATATATCTTATCAACTGGAACGATCCATGCATTTTGACATTGGCCAACCATGATGTCACGTTGTGAATTGAAAAGCAATGTGTACGATCATTCTACTTTGTAGACAGAGAAAAAATTATAACACTGGCCGGAGGAGGTGCGCTCTTCATATTCATGCAGTGTAGTCAACTGTCCCCACCTAATCAGTACGTTAATCAGAAGTTTCGTTTCTTTATTGTTGGGGCGTTTCGATCGTTGTAACGCAGGGTTTAGGAAGATTTGTGTTGTTATTTTATGTGTAGCTTGCAAGTCAAGAAAAGGTGGTGAGGTGAGCAGGCGTTTTCTTTCGTTGAGGATGAAAGTCAATTTGATTACTGTGAGTTGGGCAGCGTTCAAGTTTGCTTGGAGACAAAACAAGAAGAATCCACAACAAAATTGTGACGCGTCCATTCTCATCATGTGATATCTACCGTATGTTATGATTTCAAATTCTAATATAGGGTTAACTTTACTTCTCTCTGTGATATGATTGTACTAATTCAAGGTGCAAAAGCTTTTTGTATTAGATCATTAAGACGTTTTTATATCTATAGTATCATAAAGTTATTATTTATTATTTGTCGACATTATCAAGAGTTTTTCTTTGATCTATAAATATTTAGGTCATTTTATTGTTGTTTTAAGTCATTTATTTAGTCATTAAATTGGTATTAATATATGATTTGATATAAGAGAAACAATAATCTTGTTTTCATGTAATCATTAAACACCCAAATCAATTTTTATGTATGAATTGATTGTTATGAACCTTGCATAGAATAATAGAAATAACTCAATAATAAAAGAGAAATCTCACAACTCAATAATAGAAATATTCAATTGTATTCAAAAAATAGATTGAACTCTTGAGGTAGGACAACACCATACAATGATCCTTATTGGAAGGAAGCCACTCCACACTATATCTTAATATGAGATCTAAACACATACAATTTTCTTGACATGTCCTATGAGTCTCCCACCTTTAATATATACTACTCAACTATCTACCACAACTACTTACACATACATGGGTAAATAATTATTTTCTAATTAACTAGTGTGATGCCTTACAAAGCATATGCACCCCAATACATTATTTATTGCTACATAATACCTTTTAATACTATATCCCTAAGTATATTACATTCCACTCTTAAAAATGTTCTACACTAGAAATACGAGAAGAAGCAAAAAAATTAAACGAATGAAAATCAATACAAATATAGTGTCATGCTTGCTCATTAAACTGGCCAATATGCAATCTTCGTTGTAGATTGTATTTGATAATACCAAAATCCCATTATTGATCTATATCCATTATGATTATATACACCACTATGAGAAGTTTGTTGATTTGTCTTTAAGTATCTATTACTTCTATGATTTATTGGTTCTTATAATTGCTCCTTCGGTTCCATGTATATTCATAATGATTGTTCTTTTGATTCTAGAGGTAGTACCATACATCCATGATTCTTGCCTCCAACAATGATGTGGATGCTTTATGTTGCACTTTTCGATCTTTGAAACCTTCTTTGATTGTTCACCCTTTTGTACCACTTGTTATGTTGGCTCATAATGAGAAATAATATTTCCCCTTTTTTCCTTCTTCTCTACTACTTCTTCATCTTATTTATGTTTTTCTTCTATGCATGATTCTTGAGATACCTAAAATTGTTCTATATTAACATTACTTTAGCCTTCATTATGTCTAATATACTACAATATGAATTTTTTCTTTCTATAGCAAAAATTTGTACTTTTTTTTGCACATTCATGTTGATTATTCCTAATTATTCTATCTAAGGATATATAAGAACAATATCTATACATTCATATCCAAACCATAAAATTTGAAATGCAAAGCATATAAATTTTATCCATAGAGAGCTTTAAATCTTCAACTTTTATAATATTCTTCCCCTTTATTTGACTATTAGGTTGATTTGGTTTACTTGTACTTGTATTTGTTTGAATGTCCATGCTAATGAGATTATACCTATTGGTAGGGTTTATAGAAATAATAACCTTACCTTTTTAATGCATCCATGAAATTGAAGGACTGAGTCTTCCTTCCTTGGAGATAAAGTGCATATACTTGCATCCTTTGTCTTCTCATCTTTAACTTTTTATTCTCATCCTTATCAAATATTATGTCTTTTGGTGCCCATCTATCTAAAAAATATTGTTTCAATCATTTAAAGAAAAAATGTCTTTATTTATTGGCCAAAACCAATAGGGAGTTATATAGCTTTTAAATGGGAAAAATATACATTACATAATGTAACGACCCCACCGAGAACCCTAGAGGACATAACCCAATCAATTGAGAACAAACATTTTTTTTTAAAGTGCAATGTTGCGTAAATGAAATTGAACATATACTTAATTACTAACCTGCGTCCTCTAGGGTGCACGATTGCATTAATTATTTCCATAACCAAATTACAACCATAACTTAATATTAATCAAATTCTAATCATCATGAAGCATCTCATCTCATATAATGAAGAACCATGAGATGCAACCATACTATGAACATAAAGGAATAATTGATAACATTCATTCAATTAACATATACAACATCACTGATTACATAATTCATCACATACATGAGATACATCAGTTTCAGTTTACAATTACATTTTGTACAGTGATACTTCCTCGATATATGTGAGGAGTGCTCAACATAAGATACATGATACATGATAAAGATACAATACATTTACAAGTACAATGATAAAACTCCCAAGAGTAGATGCAGTGCAAAAGTCAATGGATCAAATGAAGTCGCCACATCACGAACTAAGAAGGGAACCCAATGGAGAACGTAACACATTCCACCCAACCATGTGAACCCAAAGGTTCACCCCCCGTGCTGGGAGGTAACAAAGGGTCCCATGGTCATCACTGACAGACAATAAGGTGGCAAACAATAGACACAACAAGACTGTAAGAGATTCCCACATACAAATACAACATAATACGACACAACAATGATACTGCTTCCAGAAGCGTAATAAACATTAAATGGAAATGCCAGTCAAATAAATGCAAAGTTGAAGTGGGGAGGGTGTCATCACATGGTCTATACATGGGTTGTTCTGACAGTCTTCCTCTAGACGTCGAACCCCATCTATGGTTGTCTTGACAGTCACACATTTGACGCCGGCCCCATAGGGTAACACATGCGGGACCAATTATCCTCTCATGAAGACTAGGATATTGGTCTTGCTGACTAGGCCTTCCCATCCCATCCTTAGCCTGAACAAATGCTATAGGCATGGGTGAGGCATTTGAACATCTTAGTTAAATGAAATTCTACCCAACCCCCTAGTTAATTAAACTAGGTTATCACTTGATTAAACAACTTCCATATGAGTTGTCCTAGATGCCACTTCGTGCGTCGGCCCCTATTGAGAGCCACTCCCCCCCTTTTACAAGAAAACCACTAAAACTGAAAATAACACCACTTGCACAAGCTCATAAATCAAGTAAAACACATAGTGAGGCATTACCCTTCCCGCTTATAAGTTTCAAAATCAAATCACGAGGTGAACATAATGTGCATGGGAAATGACCAACTCACTCTTTCCAATGCATTACAATCAACTCAAAGATACTAAGGAAATTTCCATAAGACCAATCACATAGACAACTATATTGTGCAAGGGCACGAACATCATTACACATTTAATAAAACAATTTCCAACACCATAGTAATTATATTTCCATCAAGAAAATATAGTTCCCTAGCCTCTGGAAGACTCTAAGGTTCCTTTCACAAAATCTATAACAAGGATCAAATCCCAAGATAATGACAATACACTCAATCACACATCGGTACATGAACAACTCAAACAATAGGAGAAAGGGCTCAAGAATCCATTTCATGACAAGGAATAACTATTAACCTTTTACAATACAAGTCAACTACTATTTTATCAATATTCACTCACCTTAATGATATCATAGAGTAATTTCCTTTCACAACATACGGTGGCTAAATTGATCTAAGATGACAATTGTTAATAATTAACTTAACTAAATATAAATAGGACTAAGTTAAAACAAGAACTAACTCAAGCCATTCAACTCATTTTAGACTCCTAACCGACTAAGATTTTCAAATTTCAAATTCTTAATTAACCAATCTCTTTTCTCTAACAATCAAAATTTATCTATTTAAAGTCATTTTCTTTCATAAACAATTTTCTATATAAATATTCTTGCAATACTCACCTACGAAATTTATATATGTATATTATATATTTCAACAAACAAATCTTAATTCACAGGTCGTTGTAATAATCATATAAGAGAGATATAAATGCAAAGAAGGCCTTAAACTCTGTATACTTATGTATATCGAACAAATGAAACAAGACTCGATCAATATAAACATATATATATATACAATCGGATTGGCCGCAAGCGAAACACAGGTGTAAAGATTATGTCAGGCACTCAAGACCCACCGAAGCTAATACGCATTCGCCTATCGGATTGGCCACAAGCGAAACACAGGTGTAAAGATTATGTCAGGCACCCAAGACACACCGAAGCTAATACACATTCGCTTGGATTGCATGCAGATTTACAAGTCTATAAGCCCATGAGATATAATCAATATAGGAGTGAAACTTTATTACGATGCTAATAGGGAGATAAGATTACAATATAATGGATGTGAACCACAGAAAGGGCCTCGACTATCGAGCCAAACATAGAAGAATCGATCCATGGTATAGAGTGTTATAGTAAACTAGAAATTGATTAAGGGGAAACGAGCTCTTGACAGGAGATCAAGTGATTAATAACTGAAACCCTCGTTCCCAAGAATGATAGAGACGGTTTATGTGGTTCGCGGTGATGCTTGGTTCTCAAGGCACCGACATGTTAAGTATAAGTTTCTTCTACAGTTAGAAAGAGATTAATGCATACGGTGAGGGCTATGAGACTGGTTTTATTCTCAGACATCGTCATTGATATAAAAGTTTCTATTGCAAACTATGCGAGGGTATTGCTTACGACAAAGGCTTTGAAACATAGCTTTGCTCAGACATCAATTTAATGTATAAGCTCCTACAGTAATTTATACGCAATTTGAGCATACATAAGGTTCTTCTGCAACCTACATGGAAACAAAACATGATATTATCATAATACATCGACATACTGAGTTCAACTTCCACCCAATATTATATGGGATTAAATTCAGGGCACGCGGACCCAAACACCCTACGAATGTTAGCAAAAAGGGTGACATAAAGAAAATGCAGCGTTGGCAATACTAATCAAATTGGTATAGAACAGAGAAAGGGAAAAATTAAGAGAGAAATGGCCGCTGAACTTAGAAATAGAAGAAGGAAAGAGATGTTGTTTAGGTGCCATATAACAACGAACTCCTAAATCCTCGATTACCCAGACGGTTTATCAAGATAAACACATATTCGATATCTGAGGACCAAAATCTCTTATAATGCAGGGTATGGTATCGAATACCAGAGTAAGAATGTTGTTCACAATTTAAATATAGAGCTATAACAAGAACAATATCAAATGATTCGACAGTTCGAAGAATAAAAAATCGTTTAAGAGAGAATTGTTTAATGATGAGAGCAAGTTTAGCAAAAATCTACAGATTATGTATAATATTCACAGTATTAATCCCACGGTCTCAATCATAAATCTTTAAATAAATTACTTCAAGCAAACGTAACAAAGATGAAATTCAGAGAACAGAGGAACCTGGGTAGTTGCGAATCTCAGAGCTGAAAGTATTGCCGGGACTAATTTCCAGCTGCAGCTCAAAATCTCTTCCAAAGCTTCGATCCCAGCTTCAAGCTCTTCAAAGTCTGATACCACAATGAAATTTCCCAACCCTCCAAGAACAATTTTCAAAGTTATTTCTTCTTCACACTTTCAAGAATATTTTTCAGAGAAAAATTAATAAAATTTCAAGAACAAGAATCCCATGCAACCGAATGCCATTGTTTCCAGCAAGAAAATAATAATATTGCCCTCTTTAGTTAACTCCCACTACGTTATACATTTATTCCATTCGTAACTACTTCCCTCTCTTAAATTAATTTATTTTTATTTTAATCTTCCCCACCATTCCACTTCTCAACTTGTTTTAACTTTATAATTTTAACCATATCTCATAATTACACACAATAATCAACAATTAATTTATTAATTATTACTTTAACTTCTCTCTAAATTTTCTTGCACAAACACAATATTATATATATATATATATATATTATTTAACTATTTCGTTTTAAAGAATAAATCTTAATTTATTATAATTAAATAAATACTTTCACACTATTTATATATTTTAATTTAATTCCTTGGTTTAATAAAGGCTTTTAGTTTGATAAACTTAATTAACAACATAATCGAACAAAGTACAATCACGAGCTACGAAACGAAAGACAAAACGACATCAACAAAGACGAAGCAAGCTGCATACAACACTGCTAGGACGAAGCGCAGAGGGGCATTACACATAATATCTTTTGATTGCAAGATATTTAATATTGGATCCACCATTCTTTAATGCACTATCACTTCTATCAAACTTAGGAATCTCCATTGAAAATTAGGGTTTCAAAAAATATTTTTTAAGGAAATTTTATGTTTTATAGGTTTTTTAAAAAGAAAAATAATGTCGAAAAGTAGTAGATTTAAATATTTCTATCCATTTGCAAAAAAATGGAATGTGATTTCTTCATAAGGATTACAAGATATGTTTAAAATAACATAAAATTTTCTTGTAGAATATAAATTGCATGGCCAACTTTAAATTACCACATCTCCTTTCATATTGATCCAAATATCTAAAGTGATCCCTTTTAAGAAAAATCTTGAATTCCTCTCTCCAAAAAATCTATAATTATTTTTAGAACCCTATGTGAGGCACATGACTCTCTGTAATAAATTCAATCATAAATGGAAAAAATAAGCAACAAAAATTCTTTCCACTTTTCCTTAGAAAGAGTGTTGATACCAAATATTATGAATTTGATATAAAATAATAAAAATAATTCAATAATATAAATATTCAAATTTCTATGTAGATAATGGATTAAACCCTTGAAGTAGGGAAAGAGCATGAAATTCTTCTTATTGAAAGGAAGCCACTCTGCACTATATTTCAATATGAGATCATCCAAACGCATACAATAGTCTTCACATTTTAATACACGTTTATTGTCTTCATTATATACTAATCAACTACCTACCACTTCTACTTACTTATACATGTGGGGTAACTTACAAATTATATGTACCCTAATACATTATAATGTTATACCATAATTATATAATATTAAATGAGAACATTAAGGTGAATTAAAATTAACATTCTAAAATATTACATAGGTTAGATCCACAAACCTAGATCATATTTGTGAGATAGATCAAATTCACTCTTTATCATAATCACATTTGATCATATGATATAGTTTTCTAGTTGGGCATACACTTTAATTTAATTTATTTTTTGAAGTATTGAGTAGATCTACATTTATTACATTTCATACGAGCATCAACTTGAGACAATACAAGCTCTTGTGAGAAATTATTAGAGAATAATACAAGATACTTGTGGGCACACAAAGTAGAAATCACCTATAGAAGACCAAGAGTCACTACTTTGAAATTCAATTCTTTAGAAACCACGTCCACCATTAGAAGCCAACTATGGAAGCCAAGAGTTGCTGCTTAAAATTCCATATTTTATGTCCCTATTAGAATTTGAACTTAGATCTCCACAATGAAAACCCAATTCTTTAACCAATTAGGCTCATTCCCTTGGATAGGGTAAATCTTGAATGCTTATGTTATTTATTTATATACCATATATTTATATAAAATGGATTTTATTCACCCTCTCATTAAGTAAAGGATTATTTATTTTTCTTTTCATTTTGGTGAACCCCTCTACTCTTAGATCCCTTAGTATTTCCATCGTTATGGTTTTATTTCTTATTTTTTATTATTCAAATATGTAAGCGTTGATATAAAATACTCTATACCATGCAAGATTTGGTTGAAGATTGTAGCCACCCAAGATCTAGGAAATTCATGAAAGCACAATAGAGATCAACTACAAGAGAATAATTTTCTATTCTAGATCAAAGGATGAAAATAATAGATTGTGATGATATGATTGTTGATTTACACATGAGACCACCTGGTTATATAGCCAAGGTGAGACATAAGATTATACAATATCATGGCAAGTGTCTTAATCCTATGTCATGAGACAACTAATATTAAATGACTTAGGACTTAATCACTAAATGTCAAAAATAAGATAAGATCTAATAGCAACTAACAACTTTCTAGAAAGATTCCCTAGGACCTAAATAAAATTAGCATGTAAATAGGACCTGCTAGTGAACTAGTTAGCTAAAACACGTATTTGTACCAATGCCCCCTTTAGTGCAACTTAGGGAGTAGTCAATTATTATGCAAATGATGCAAACATGGAACCTAGCTACAAGGCTATGTTAGGTAACCATATATAAATGCAATCCCTCACAAATAAAGAAAAGGAGAAAACCTAGTGGGAAAAAAATCCTCTAGGTAAAAGAGATGAAAAAAATTCTCTCAATGAAGAATGATAAGAATAAAACCACATGTGAGGAAAATTTTTGCCCCCATAAGAGAGAAGAAGAGAGAACATATAGCCCCCCCTCAATTTTGAGTCTCTTGTAATGATGGTAGATGCTCAATATTGAATGTTGAAGATGATCCAAGCTCATCAAACAACATTCCTCACCTTAGGAATAAACAAAACCAAGATGGTATGCATGATGTCTTCCCATTCCTAAAAGGAATATGTAGGAAGAAGGATGATATGTGATGTCTTTGAAGCATGCTCAAGTCTCTCCATGTCGATTTCAAAAGCTATTAGACTCCAAACAAGCATTTGATGCCACACTATAGAGGATGACAATCCAAAATCTCCTAGAAATGATTGTAGAACATAATCCAAAGACAAAGATACCTCCTTTGAAGATAAAGCAACCTCCTCCAAATGCTACTCAAAAGAATCCACACTCATGCCAAATTGTGAAGGATGATCATGTAGAGAATGAACAAGAGGGTTGAAGAGTGTTCCCTCACAACAACTAAAGAAGGATCATGTCCATCAAAGAGAAGATGTATACAATCAATGATGTCTCCCAAATCTGAAATGTAGGACTCACAAAACAAACCTCCAATGTCTGTCAAGTACTCATGCCAAGTAGATGTATCTGGAAGAAAATGTATGTCTTGCTACATTGAATTGCAAGGAGCCAAAACTATGGAAACACAAGCATCATCAAATATAATAGTAGATGAAGGAGATGTAATATCAACACATATCTCAAGAAACTTAGAAGATGAAAGAATAACAAGATTCAAATGACCATATTGAATCTCCTCGAAGTGTCCACACTAGATTCTTGAATGTGAACATCAACCGAAGATACGATAGGAGAAAAACATGAGAAGGTGTAGAATTGAGAATGGTGATCAACCTCCCTAACTGCAATTATATATCTTCTATATGTAAATCCCAGATTATGACAACATTTGGTGTGAAATCAACACTCTTTCCTACTCCACCATGTGTGATATGATAGATAGAAAGGATATTAGTTGACAATGAAGGCACACAAATAACATCATTAAATGCTCCATCATCTATGTCAATGGATCCTTTCCCATAAACACACACATATATGTTGAACTAGCTATCAAGATGTGTGGTGACAAATAAAACTCAAATAAAGAGAACATATTCTCTAATGAAGCCATGTGATATGAGGCTCTTGAATCAAGTATCCACCTCTCTGACTCAAAATTTGCAACTGTAACAAGTGCTTGACCCTTATGTCTATTAGAATTTTATGAAGAAGAAGAATATGAATCCTTTGATGTTGAAGGTAAATTTATTTGACACTTCTTAAGAAGATGCTTCAACTCATCAAGCTATTTTGAATAACATTAATGTTCATCATGCCTTATTTTCTTGCAATATGCACATTTATGCTTCTCCTTCCTAGATGAGTCCCCTTGAGAGGGAGAGCATTTGGATTCTTTATGCAACTTGTTCTTTTTCTTCTTATCAAGATTCCCTAATTATTTTTGTACCTTAGGCTCACTAGCCAAAAATGCTTGTAACTTAGAAGACTTGATTAGACCCATATGAATTAACTTCATTGTTGAACACACCAGAATACTGAGAGGGGGGTCAATTAGTATTCTATCAAATATCAAATATTTTGGAGAAAACATATAATTTAAACTCTATCGCATAAACAAGAGCATGAAAGATGAAGACAATACACAACACAACACCAAAATATATGTGGAAAATCCCATAAGGGAAAAACCACGGCGAGAAAAGCTGCTAGGAACTATTGTCCTAATCTAGCCTCACAAAATGAACAACATACGTACAAATTTATTTTAGGGCTACAACCCAAAGAAGCTACAACTCCTTGATTATAGTTTTAAGGTTACACCCAAGGAAGCTACAACTCCTTGATCTGAGCACAAACTTAGGAATGATTATAGAATGATAGTCCTTCCACTGTCTAAAACTGACAATTGAGCTTAATCTCTAAGTTCGATGATTGTAATTATGCTTTGCTGACTCTCCAAATGTTGTCTTAACTGCCTACTAGCCCAATTCTTTCATCAATTAAGAAGTTATTTCCTTTGGCTCACTGAATCCAACAAACAATTAAGCACACTCCTTCACATGCCTTCTATCATAGGGATATGATCAAAATGAATTTGGATAGGACTTTCCATAATTTCTCTTTCTCTTTTAGTCACTTACACAATCGCCATCATGCCATACAACAACACCCTAGATAAACTAGGTTTACAATTTATACATGATATTACATTGATTACATTTCATATGTTGGCCTACAGAAAAAATATTACATCTAAAAATTGGCCTAATAGTTAACAAAAAATTATGCGCCCCCTTGCAATAACTATAATTCATGATTCAAGATATTAAGAGATTCAAAGGGGGGGTCATTAGGACCCCATTTCCTAGACATGGATATCACCCCAATATTAGTAAAGCAACCAAAAAGCACATTTCCTTCCAAAAAAAATGAGAAATATGCCATATATTGAAGGAATTAATAATTGAGATGGAGTCTCTAATAATGCTCTCGATTGACCAACTAAGAGTTTGGATACTCTTAAGGCAATTGATGATGTTCATAGAATCTCCCTCCAACTAGACCTGCTTGAAACCTTTGGATTGAGCTAGTTTCAAACCATAGTAGGCAACTAAAGCTTCCACGGAGTGGTTTGTCTAGGTTCCCAAGGGGAGCGCCATATATGGATGCAAGTTATTCAAAGTCCCTAAGTACATTAAAAATAGAGGTATAAAAATTCAAATATATACATGTAAACTAATTTATTTTGTGAATCAAGTATGAGTTGGCATTGATTATAAAAATTTAAAGAGCTTATGTTATTATTTCTATTTAATTATCCCATTTTAGATCTATATGATCACCCCCTTGGCCCTCCAAAACTAAAAAGTTGTGTAGAATTTGACTTGTGTAATCTTGTTAGTTGGTAGCTCTAATTACCCACATTCTTGCAACACGAGTCTTAGCTCATTAGTCTAGATTGACATACATGCTAAGGTATACAGTTATTCTAGACTATAGTTCATAGCTCACTTATTGATGAATACAAATTCTCAATGACAAACAATTTTTTTGGCTTCTTTTTGAGTTGAAGGATTTATTATTGTTTTTATGGAAAAATAAGGTTTAAGGTACTTCAATGGATGTTAGAGGTTAGATATCCAAGAATACCTAAAAGCATACATGTTTGGTAGAGCTATGTGGATATGTAATGTAGTTGTGTTAAATGACAAGGAAATTTCATCCTAAGTGCAATAATTCATCAAATCTTACAACCTATTTGAAGATGCATTATCATCATGTATTTATCACTTTCATTTGTCCATGTTGATCTACACATGGAATGTGATATAATTTTTTAATTACATGTCTTTACTTATAGATAAAATTATTTTTATGAAATTACTCAAGAACCCTGTGTTCCTATTAGATAAGGTACTTGTATTGGATAAGGTGTATTCATGTTCACTCACAATAATATAAATTTGGGCTTACAATCCTAAGAATTACCCATTGCTCAATTATGTTTTGGATGACTTTTTAAATGAATTGATGGCCTCTTAATGCTTAAATATAGATCCATATAATGAATGTAATGTTTGAGCCTTAAAGTGAAGCTACCCTTTTAATGTTAGGATTTAGAATTCAATATGTCAAATGTTGAAACAATTAGATGAAGTCAATATTATCACTAGTCTAATATGACCTAAAGTTGGTGTATGTGACTATGTATAAAATTGACTAGATCATGTTTGTATGAGCTATAAGATTGTTATTTAAGAGATCATGATGGAATAAATCTATTAAAGAAACTTCTTAAAAACAATCAATGACATGGATGTCTTTCCTTTTTTTGACTACTTGATATAATGTGTTCACTAAAGTTTGTATTATTGTTTCATTATATTCCTATGGGTTATGCTATATCTAATATATTGTATAATTGTTATGATTACCTATGAACTTATTAGACCTACACACATGTGTCATACACCAAGTGAAAGTTCTAATGTTTAAAATATTTATTTATTTATATTTAATAACTATTTTATCCTCATTGGAGAAATGGGGTGTCACACTTTGAGGTAACACTCTTGGTCATGTATTGAAACTATCTTGGAATGCATGTACAAGAATTTATAAGAGAATCTAATTTGTCATAAAATTATATGTGGGATTCACTAATGATAGATCCTATGAAATAGGAAAGTTCATGATTATAGGTAACTTTAACAAGTTGACTAGGAATGTTCACCCACTTATGAAATCATGAACTATGATGTAGATCATAGAGAATTTTGACATACCCGAGTTAAATGATAAATAATGATTCCAAATGGGGTGTGGGTCATGATAATTCTTACACATGTTATTTTTCTAGACTATGTTTGGACCCAAGGTACAATACCTTTTGATGGTTTTATGGGCCTCCTTGAGTATATATATATATATATATATATATATATATATATATATATATATATATAGAGGGATTAAGATGTAGGAATTGGCGAGTTTTCATTGCATAGTTAATGTTATCATTATAGTTCAAATATACTAGGACATTGGTATGCATGTGGATTGAATATACTCTATTTTGACTAAACTTTTTGGATGCACATATATATTTTCTCTAAATTGATTGTACCTTATCTCTAGTGATTAAATTCATCATAATTGCTTGAACCATGCCATTTATTGTTTGTGTACTTTCAGGTCATCGGCGAATAGTGGGTAAACTAGGTGTAAATATTTCATTGTAAATATCTATGTCATTATGAATAAAGAGAAAATGATTCATAGCTTTTGTTCTTGTTTGTATGATTTATATATCTTAGTAAATTATGTATGGTTTCTTTTTCTTGACCTTTGAAAAGTATGAGACATGAGATATCATTTTGGTTGAATATGATACTATTATGAATAGTACCATTACAATTTAATATAATGACTATTATCATATCATCCACCTACCATTTCGACTTGTTGTAAAAACCCATCTCCTTATTTCAACAAACCATGTAAATTTATGTTCAAATAAACCTACCCCAAAATGTGATGGCCAATCCAAGAAATCTATGCTTCATAGCTAAGGATTATATCAAGGTCCTTTAATGTTGTAAAAATAAAGGGATCCTATTCTATAATTTTTACTTGAGAGAAATCACTAGTTTTTATGGGGATGACTTTGTATCCCCTACTAATTAAATGCAACATGTGATCTATTTTTTTTGAGATTCATAATACTATAGATAATGATTTTTCTCTTAGATATGCTAGTTGAAACTCACAAAGAAAAGGCTCTAGACTAGTTTAGAGACTTGAATCTTCTATCCATTGTGAGATTATATTTATTGGAAACCTTGTTGCATAAATGATTCAAGGATAAGGGATTTTTTTTCTCATTGATCAAACATCTTACCACCATAAATAGGGCTTCAATGGAATCCATAGATAGTTTTCAAGTCTAGATTCAAAGTCTTAGGAAATGATACCTATTGATATGTGTCCTCCAACAAGTTATAATTTTATTTATTATTTAAAATCTATTAATTCTTAAATATATTTAATGATTAAAATGTTGGTTAAAAAACCCTTCTTGAATCATATGACCGAGTTTTCCAAGCTAACTAAGATCTTATATTAGCTAGCAAAATAGCTCCTATTCCTATAACATTGTTATTCCTCCCACTCTTGGTTCCTCTCAACTTTTCTAATATAGGCCAATGAAATTTTTGACCCTACACACCTACCTTCCTAATGAGCACTTTGTTTTAAATGAGGTGGATGGAAATAAGAGCCTTATTTCAAAAATTTTTAATGAATTTATGGCTTTTAAAATATAGCTTACAATCCTAAATTCCCCTAGGTAGCTTTTCATCCCAAATCCAAAGTCTAATTATAGAAATAACTATAAGAATTTCTAGCCTATTATACTAAAATGCAAGTAGCTCAATGTGGGACTTGAGGACTTAAAATTCAACCTATTCTAAATTTAAAAATTAATATTTGACCTTGTAAAATGAATTATTCTTCATAAAAGGTGAGTGTGTAGGGTTTAAAATTTAAATTTAAGAGAAGAAAAAGAAGAAAATTCCATTGTTCACTTAGTTTTTGTAGTAGATTAGATTTATTCCTTACACATAGAAGATAACTTCTTGGTTCCAATGAAGTTCGATGAATGGCCAGATGAAGAGTGCAAGTCTCTATCTTCTCCTGAGGAATGAATTTGGAAAGGTATTCTTAAAGGACAAGTAGATGATGAGATATAGGAATCATTTGAAGAGTTTCCCTATTTTGTTGAAGAATATTGTAGTGATATCTAGATGAGGAAGAGAAAGGTAGATACCTATTTCCATTTTTCAATAAGGTTATGGTATTTTTGTTGAATACAATGTGGTCTTGGACCATGGTTCTAGCTATGTTTTAAATTTTATTTTAAATATGTTAGAGAAGAAACTATTGATGTGATTTTAAGAATAAAATAAATGGATTTATTTTCCATTTAAAGTGAATGAAACATGTTTATCCTTGGAGAAGACAAGAATAAGAATATAAAACCTAATCATTGTAGTACTAAAAATTCTATTTAGAACATGCACCTAAATCTAAATCTAAACAAATAAATCTAAACTAGACAAAATCTAGATCAACTAAACTAAACTAAACTAGGGTTTCTTGAACATGCAATAAATATGCAACAAGAAAGAAAAGAAATGCACTTATCTACAGTGCTTGGCTGACGTGGCAGCTGGAAAGCTAGAGGTTTGATTTTCCTCTTCATTTCATCGTGGAATGAGTTTGTAATAGTTGCAGGTGAAAATGACAAAATAATTGTCATTTGAGAGTTTTAAACTTATTCAAAAACAAATAATGCCTTCATTCGAAGGCTCCCTTCGAATGAAGGAATTATTTTATTTAAAAAAAATGTTAAAAGACCTTCGAATGAAGGTTATGTGGGGAGAGGCTTCATTTGAAGGTACCCCTATGAACGAAGTCTCTTTGTTTGAATGTATTCACAATTTTTTTTGGGCCACCTACAATTTTTGTTCATCCACGGGTTTGTAACCCACTATTGTGGGTTCACCTTGACATCAATGACAACCTATGTTCAACAATCTTATATAATAACCATATACAAAGATCAAAGACATACCACAAGATAACATACGATATACCTTGGGAAATTTCTCAAGGGGGAAAACCCAACTTCCAAAAGTATCCACACTCAATGTATTATTCAACAATGAAAATATTAAAATACACTTATAGAGTCACCATTAATGCTTCTAAAATATCAAGATCCTCCGATGCATTTTTCATGTGTTCAAGCATGTATCCACACATCAAATGCCATGCTTCACATATGCACTATTTAGAACAAAACTTAATTTAATGACAACCAAGCCAAACACACCAACTACAAACAACTGACCTCAACCACTAAACATGTGCTTTCTTTTATAGAATCAAGCTAACACAAAATAACCAAGTGGTAAGGTAAAACCATGTGCCTCAAAATCATGAGTACACAAAATCATTGACCCATCATATGTTTCTTAGTACTAAGTTTCCCAATTATTAAATATTTTCCCATGTGCAATCCACACATAAAATATCCAGCCAATATTACATACAACTTTACAAGTGGACCTAAATAAATATTTAATGTGGCTAAACACATATCCTAATGATGCATCACAAATAACTATTTATTTTGCATAATTACAATAATTATTTATTGCGCAAGGTATATAACACCCTATTCCTTACAATAACACATAAATCATGTATCTCAAAACCATACGTTTATAAAACTATGACCCCAAATTAAATACTTAGTACTAAGTTTTCTTAATTTTAAATATTTTTCCATCATGTCACCCCCATAAATATTTATGTTAATATATAATACAACATATAAGTGTCCCCAAGAATGTCTAACTGATGTATCCACATCTCTAAGATGTAGTACAAATTAAATATTAATTTTTATATTATTAGTATTATTATTTTATTATGCAAGGTGTACAACACACCTTTTCCCAATAGTTACATGCGGTCATTTGGGACAAAAAGTGGGTACATCTTTTGTCTTTTAAATTTCTCACCAATTTTATCTCATATTTTATGCTCAAGTTTATTAGGCTTACCATGCATTGTTACTTTACCATGCTATGATTAATTTATATATCCAAATTATAAGTATCATTAGTTTTTATCTAGTCTTTCTTTGCTTCCTTTAGTTGTGTGTGTATCTTAAGAGGCACACATAAAATCAAGGGGGTTATGATATTAATAATCATTCTCAAAGTTTATGTATGTGTTTTTTAACCTTTTTATATTTTGATATGCTTAAATCACTTAGATCTACATGCACACCAAAGTGGGGAGAAAATATAATGGTGAATTGAATACCCTATATGTTCACTATTTATTTTATGTCACCTTTTATGGGTATCCAAAGTATTTATACTAGCACATGATTTTGATTGATTTGGTGTCCCTTAACCCAATTTGTTGATTGGGTGTCAAAATAAAAACCAAACCAATTCCCATACATTTTTCATCCTTCATACCACATGTTTCTTTTTTTCTTTCACATATATGAGTTAGTTCACTTTTCACACTCATAGATCTAATCCTAGAAATTTTAATCAAATTAAAAATATAGGCTGAAGTAGATCTTTTTCTAGCTGGTCATTATGTGCCAACTCCTTGCCAACACTTCCAAATGTGTATGCTAAATCAACTATAAAAGGGCATCACACCTAAGTCACTCCATCATCTAAGATAATTTAGCATCTATGAATTATCCATAACACATTACTCTATAATCATTTTAATCTCTATTATGACATCACATTACTTTAGTTATTTTCATTGTATTGCCATGAGATTTGAAACTCTAGTTCTTGCACTAGGTCCTTGCATCATTCTTTTGCATTATTGTTCCAGGTTTCTAAGTTCCAAAATCATTCTTATTTAAGATGGTGTTTGACACTTTCATTGCATGTTGTCTTCCTCAATTTATCTACCATTGAATAAGATCTAGGGGCTTGTCATAAGGAGGTGATCCTCTCTTAACAAGCTCTCTAGAGGTTTTTGTTAACATTGCTAGTATTTTATTATTGGTCCAAAAACATTGATAAATCTCTACTTGCAAGTTGAAAAGAGTCACAATTGATAAGTTTAGATCTATGTGCGCTAGTTTAGATGTGTAGGAAGGTTTAGATGATCCACACTCGTGGAGATCAATTCCATGGTCACAAAAGTGAACTAGATTAGTACACTATTCTAGTTTTCACAAATCCCAATCATCTCAATATACTTACCAAAATTAAAAGCAAAGATGCATCATTTGTATGGTCAAATCCATCTTATCTTCTCTAGCATCAAGGAACACATTTATTATTTTGTATTTTATTCTATTTTCTAGTCCACTCAAGTATGCGTTTCTAGTTCCAATTTTTATAATAAAAATAAACTACTTTATTCAACTCTTCTTTAATTATTTAGCTTAAAGATACGATGAATTCTATATATTTTTTTTCTTATATAAAAATATGTAATTATGAACAACTTGCCATAACATCTAAACTTTTCTCCTAAATTAATACTTTTGTTTCTCACAACCTTTATAACTATTTTTATTATAATTTTATTATTATTCAATATCAAAATAACTAAAAATCTTAATAGTAAAGTTTTTTTTCAAAAATTTACAGACTAAAACTCTCCTATTTGCAATTCACCCAATGGTAAGACCATGGAAAATATTCTATCCATATACTTTTTGACCTCATAACCAAGATGTGAAAACATCATCATCTTAGTTACCCCAAATGAAGCAGAAAAGCAGGCTAAGCGTACCTTTTCATTTTGTACAAGCGTTTGTGCGGCGGTCAAAGCAGCTTCAGCCCATTTAATCAAACTAATAATGAAGGCGAAGTCTATGCAGCCCACAAAATGGGCTTGATTTGACAATTTGATGGCATTTATTAATTATTTTTAATTAATTAATAAATGCCATCAAATTGTCAAATCAAGCCCATTTTTTGGGCTGCATAGCCAATTCGAATAATGAACTTTAAAAAAAGCTTTGAACAAACTGAGTTTGACTAGAAGTTCATGTGCAGAAACAGGAGAATAGTGCGTGCTTACTTCAGCATGGCGCCCTCACTCAGAAGCATTGGGCTCGAGTTTAATGTCCTTTTTCCAGTCTATCGTTGTTGAACAAGTCTATTACAACATAATGAGTAAATATACATTTAAATTAAAAATAATCTTTGGATTAAATATCTATCAGTTATAAAATCTGGTCAAGTCAAAGTCATTCAATCACTAACCTCATCAATTATATTCAACTTAACAACATTTTCTCAAAATCAAAATAAATAGGCAATGGAACTTGGGTAGAGTCAATAAACGAGTCAAATCTCTTTTTTTTTTTAAGTTTAGAGGAGAATTGGTAACGCCCTTAGATTATTTATTACCAGTCAATTTCAGCAGAAGCGATAGACATGAGTCAATTTCACTACAACGAACAGTGAAACATATCTGCTCAACTACAACATAGACTACTTAGAGCGATTCTCAATCACAAATGACATGCTGTCAAGTTGTGAACTCAAAAGCGATGTTTACAGTCATTCTACACACACCACCTGCTCTTCATATCTCTATATACTCAACTGTCCCCACCTAAACACTATGTTAACGAGAACTTACACCTATTTTCCTCCAACTGTTATTTCGTTTCTTTATTGAGCAGGATTATTGTTGGGGCGTCTCGATGATTGTAGCGCAGGATTTAGTGTTCGTTGGGGAAGATTTCTTTGTTATTTTTGTGTAGCTTGCAAGTCAAGAAAAGTTGGTGAGGTGAGTAGGCGTTTCCTTTCGTTGGGGACGAAAGTCAATTGATTACTGGGCAGCGTTCAAGTTTGCTTGGAGACAAAGCAAGAGAACCAGATAAGAAAGAAAAATGTGACGCGTCCATTTTCAGCATGTGAAATCCACCGTATGTTATGGTTTCTTAGACAAGAATATAAGTTCCTTGTGATTTTGTATTAAAAATTAGGAAGAGAGGTTGAGTGATTGTGGAGCAGACCATGCCCATACAAGCAGGATTTGAATTTGTTGTAACAAGCGTATTGTTTGTGAAAGTTTTCTTTCTATAGTTTTGGAATGTTCAAAATTGTATATTTATGTTTTTTTTATTAGAGTGATTTTTTTAAATAATAAATGTATAAATAATATATTTTTAATTAAGAATGGGTATACAATTTGAGTCTTATTTTTTTCTATTTGCATTTAGTTAAGGGGATTGGGTCTAACTTTCAATTTATCTCTTTCTTGCTTTGGGTTAGGTTTACACTTGAAGAAATGGTCTAGGACACTTCTATACTTGTAGAAACAACACCTTAATTTTTAAAATTCAAATTCAAATAGAGGTTGACTTTACTCTTGTTTGTTATTCTATTGTATTGACTCAAAATGCAAAAGCTTTTTCTTTTTACCCTTGGAGTTGTATTTAAAGGAGTAGCCCTAGTTTATTTTTGATCATCAGATATATCTAGACCTCTTTTATCATAGAGAGGCTCTATCATTTAGTATTGGCATGCATTATCAAGGAATTTTCCTTGCACAAGTATGTAGGCATCTTACATGTTTGAGAGTGTTGTCATTGATCATTTGAGTCACTAAATCAATATTGATACACATGTTTGACACAAGGGAAGAAATTATCCTTGCCATGTGTGAACCATCAAAAACTAAAACCTACTTTATGTACATGTACTAATTGAGTACTTCATGGTGAGTTGAAAGTGACATTCTAAAATATTACATAAATCAAATCCATA
>VDFB02110762.1:0-10887 GCA_007258455.2 Sequoia sempervirens | reverse complement strand
TTTTGTTTGCATGTACTTGGATCTAATTTGTAATTGTTCCAGAAGTTGAATACATAGTCTGACATCGAAAATATCAATAGATTCAATCATTTCCAGAGTTATATAATTTTTATAGAATTTATTTGCAATTTCTTTCAAAATCGCCATCTTCATTATTTATGCAAAAAACTCAAAAACAGTGAAAAAACCAAAAACCTTCAAAAATATCAGAAAAACAGTCAGATCCGGAGGATAGGGGAAACAGGGGTTTCTACAGTGGTATCAGAGCTAAATCCTGCCATCCTAAGGGTTTAGCAGTCATATGCAGCCAGAACAGTTTGGGTCTCACAGGTATTACACACGCAGACGTGCTCTGATTGACAGGCAACAGAGTTCGAGCAGGCAGCCGGAAAAACATGGCTGATAGAACAGATGTTCCTAGAACAGAGATTCCTCAAAACCCTAGAGATCAGGATGATGCAGAGGTTTTGCATGCACTCAGAGATTTATGTGCAGGTCAACGGCAGTCGAATGATGTATTGCAGCAGTTGACAGTGGCACTTCAGAGATTGGGTACTCCGAGGAGACCGTCACCACATCGTGACGATGAGAGGAGTGAAGCAGGACCTCGCAGAGCACCGAGGACAGCCTCACGGACAGCAGATAGGCCCACTAGGCCTACTTTTGTGAGACAGGAGGCCGAGGAGGCTATTGCAGAGGAGGAGCATGAGGAGTTGTTCGCAGACACACTTATGGCAGCGAACGAGGAGTGGGAGTTAGTACCACCAGAGGTCAGAGAGAGGATTTCTTTTGACCGTTTTGTCACTCAGAGGCGAGAGCACCACAGAGGTCGATAGGATTGGAGACCTAGATACCAGAACAATGACCTAAAACATGCAACCAACAGGCTTAATCTAGCGATGTTCGATGGTAGTGGTAAGGTGACAGCCCAGGCATGGGTTAGTAAGCTAGACACATTTCTTACATTGCATCCGATGGCGGAGAGAGATGCAATCAGATATGCGACATTACATTTGGAGGGAGTAGCTTACGATTGGTGGCACCACGGTATGGTGACGCTACAGCATGACAGGATCACATCATACCAGGAGTTCGTTGACAGGTTGGTAGAGCGGTTTGACAGGAAGGATCCAGAATCCTACTTCAGAGACTTGGCTCAGTTGAGACAGAGTGGCAGTTTGGAGTCCTATATTGGTGACTTTCAGAAGTTATCAGTCATGGTTCCGAACATTTCAGAGAGGCGATTGGTAGTACTCTTCATGGAGGGTTTGACAGAGCCACTGAGAGGTTGGATCAAAGCCTTTGATCCTCCTTCATTACAAGAAGCGATGAAGAAGGCTCGTAGTATGGAGTTAGCAGCACCATCTAGTAGATTTAACTCCAGAGGTAATTCATCTTTCAGGGACAATAAGGGTTTTAACAAAAACAGAGACAAGTCTGATTTTAACAAAGAAAAATCAGATTTTAAGAACGATTCAAAAGGTAAATTAGCAGCCCCACCTTTGGATCGAGAGGCCCTTAATGATCTACGCAGGAAGAAGCTTTGCTTCTACTGCAAAGGTCCCTATGACGCCAATCACGATTGTCCTCTAAGACCTAAGGGCAAGGCAAATCGAGTGATGTGGGCGTATTATGAGGATTCGGAATCAGAAAATTCCGAACAGCAAGAGAGTTCTGAGGATTCAGAGGCAGAGGCTTCAGAGCCTAAGGCAGAGATAGAGTCAGAACTTCAGATACAGGAGGCACGCTTATCTAGCATCCAGCAGGAGGGCTCATTCAGGATTCGTGGTGTGTTAGCAGGGCAGAGGGTCATTACCCTTCTTGATACAGGAGCTACACACAATTTCATAGATGCTAGATTCGTTGAGAAACGCGGACTCATTACTGAGGAGTTCGAGGGCATTAGGGTTAAGGTGGCCGACGGATACACTTTGAGGTGTGAACGCATGATAAAGGATCTCCCTTTACGCTTGAACAATTATGAGTTCAAGGCTGATTACTATGTGGTTAATATGGGAGATATTGATTTGGTCTTGGGAATGAAATGGCTTCATTCATTGGAGGAAGTCACCCTTCGTCTCAAGGACATGGAGATCCGTTTTGATGTTGACGGGAAGACTCACATACTAAAAGCAATTCGGTACAGCAACATCAAAACAATTTCTTTTCGTCGGATGGAGAGGCTCATGCGTCACGACATGGTAGAGTGGGCTGCCGAGTGTACTTTAGCACCTATACAGGAGGGACAGCAGAAGACTGAGTATCATCCAGACATTCAACAGTTGAGAGTCAAGCATGATAAGGTATTCAGTGATATTCCACCAGGGAGACCTCCAGACAGGGGCATTGAGCATATTATTGAGCTTGAGGAGGGCGCTAAGCGCGTCATGATTACGCCCTATAGACATCCTAAACGGCTGAAGGATGAGATCGAGAAAACGATCAAGGAGTTACTTGCTATGGGTCACATTCGGCCTAGCAAGTCACCATTCGCTTCTTCAGTTGTGTTGGTAAAGAAGAAGGATGGCACATTACGCATGTGTATTGATTATAGAGTCCTGAATAAGAGGACGATCAAAAACAGGTATCCGATACCGCGTATAGACGAGCTTATTGATGAGCTCCATGGTGCATGTTACTTTACCAAAATTGATTTACGGTCAGGGTATCATCAGATCAGGGTTCGTGAGCAGGACATAGAGAAGACTGCCTTCCGTTGTCATTGTGGGCACTTCGAGTTCGTAGTGATGCCATTTAGGCTCACTAATGCACCAGCTACATTTCAGTCCACGATGAACAGGGTTTTTCATTCACTGCTGAGGAGATTCGTATTGGTCTTCTTCGATGATATCCTTATATACAGCAGGACTTGGCAGGAGCATCTGGCTCACTTGGAGACAGTGTTGAGTATTCTTGAGAGGGAGTCCTTGTACGCCAAGGAATCCAAATGTGATTTGGGAATGACCGAATTGTTATATTTAGGTCATATCATCAGTGCAGGAGGAGTGCAGATGGATCCTGAAAAGATCCACGCTATTATTGATTGGCCTACACCGGCAAACCTAACGCAGTTGAGAGGGTTTCTTGGTTTGTGTGGATTCTATCGTAGATTCGTGAATGGTTATTCACGACATGCAGCCCCTATGACAGATTTACTGAAGAAGGGTGCATTTATTTGGACTCCTGAGGCACAGGAATGTTTTATGAAATTTAAGGAGTTGATGACTACATGCCCTGTTTTAGCACTACCCGACTTTACGAAGCCTTTCGAGCTTCAGTGCGATGCATCAGGTGAGGGCATTGGTGCGGTGCTTATGCAGGACAAGCACCCGATTGTGTATGAGAGCCGTAAGCTCAGAGGGCCAAAGAGACTTTATAGCATATATGATAAGGAGATGCTCGCTATCATGCATGCCTTAGCAAAATTCAGACAGTATCTTGTTGGCAGCAAATTTTGCATAAAAACTGACCATAACAGTTTGAGACACTTCTTAGGGCAGCGAGATCTCAATGATCGTCAGCAGAAGTGGGTCAGTAAATTACAGGCATATGACTTTGATATCTCGTATATCAAAGGTACACAGAACGTAGTAGCTGATGCTCTTTCACGCAGGCCATATTTGAGCTCTATGGTCCACATTTCGGAGGATTGGAGGCATATGATTGTGGCAGAGTATGCCAAGGACACTTGGGCCTCCAGTATTGTTGAGGGATCGACGATTGATACCAGGTATACACTTGTGAATGATTTGATCGTTTACAAGAACAGGATTTATTTGATCCCAGGTTCAAAGGTGAAGAACATAATCATGCGGGCCTTTCATGACGTGCCTACAGCAGGACATCTCGGGTACTTCAAGACCTATAGATAGATTCGGGAGAGATTCACATGGAAAGGACTCAGCAGCATGTTCTTCAAGACGCGGGAGTGCCCCGCTTGTCGGGTAACAAGGTGAAAACACGCATCTACAGTTTATTGCAGCCACTTTCCACCCCCGACATGTGAAGTGGAATGCCTCGCCGATGGACTTCCTATTACGGTTTGCCTAAAGCCCAGGGGCGAGATTGCATATATGTGGTTGTGGATCGGCTGACGAAGTATGCCCACTTCTTTCCGATTACCACTACCTACACAGCTACACAGGTAGCAGAAGTCTTCTTTCGTGAGGTATTCAGATTACATGGGTTGCCTCGGAGCATCGTGAGCGACAGGGATAGTCGGTTCTTGAGTCACTTCTAGCAGGAGGTATTCAGACTCTGTGGGACCGAGCTTACACCGAGCACCAGTTACCACCCTCAGACAGATGGGCAGACGGAGATTGTGAATAAGTGGGTGGAAGGGTACCTCAGAAATTACATTGCAGGGCAGCAGAAGGCGTGGGTCAGATGGATACATTTGTGTGAGTATTGTTACAACACGACCTTCCATATGACTATTCAGATGTCACCTTTCATGGCGTTGTACGGTTATGAGGCGCCGAGTTTCCTTGATTTGCTACTGAGCGACAGTAGAGTGCCGAGTGCTGGAGACTTATTGCAGGAGAGTCAGGATACTATGAAGGCTCTCAAGGAGAATATCGCCAAGGCACAGAATCAGCAAAAGCAGTATGCAGATCAGAAGAGGACGGAGAGGCATTTTGAGGTGGGTGACATGGTTTACCTCATGCTGCAGCCCTACCGTCAATCCACTCTTAGGAAGAGTGGGTCAGAGAAGCTTAAGCCACGTTATTACGGTCCTTTCAGGATCCTGAGGCGAGTTGGCGAGGTGGCTTATGAGCTTGAGCTTCCGGCAAAGAGCAGGGTACACAATGTTTTTCATGTATCACGCCTCAAGAAGGCGTTGGGACATCGGTGGTACCGCTCCTCATAGCTTCTACCTCCCTTAGATGATGAGGAAAATTGATTCTAGCACTGAAGCCTATCCCTGAGTACGAGAGACAGCCATGAGGGAGGAATTATCGTGGAATATCTAGTGAAATGGAGAGATTTGTTCGTTGAGGATGCTACAATGGAGAGCGAGATATTTCGCAAAGATCCGAAGTTGAGATTGTTTGAGGACAAGCAATTTCAGGAGGGGCGGACTGTCATGTCCCCTTCTAGTTGACATCTCTCCGAGCACAGGATTAGCCTATTATGCGACACTCGTAGGTTGATAAATTGGATAGAGGGTCATGTTGGAGCTTGGCTTAGCTTCAGATTGTCAAGATTCTTGATCAGTTGGCTTTCGTTTGGGCTCGTTCGGACACTTCTAGCCTGAGTTGCTATTTTTAGCAGTATTCAGCACTCAGCGTGGGACCCCTGCTATTTTTAGCAGTATGGATTTGTTAGCATTCATGAATCACTTCTTTATTCGTCAGCTTCAGACGGCTCGTGCATCGGATGAATAATGAGAGAGATATTAATATTTAATTGAATTAATTAAATATTAATTAATTGGAGTTTATAATATAAAGTTATAATATTTTATTATAACTTAAGTGATTTCAGTAAAGGGGGGGTCGCCATCATCAGAAAGGGGCCATTTGACGATTATATTTTATTATTAAAATTTAATCGGAGATTATTGAAATATTTAAAAGAGAGAAGTCGAATTATTTAAAAATCCCTATCTTTAAGGAATTCGCACTTTTCAAGAAGATATAAGCTTTGCATTGGAAATCGAGCCATTATGTCATATTGATTGAAAATTGATCAAGTTTTGGCAGAGTACGAACTTAGGGTTTCGGCCCCAAACCATTGGGGAACGAAATATCTCCAAAGTAAGAGAGCCATTCGCAGGGTGTGAAATAACATCTGATTTATTGCCAGATAAGAAATTTCTTCATTCAGAAGAAATTACAGAGCTTCACAGAAGTTTATATCATCAGGGTTTCAGAGAGATATTCATCCAGAAAAAGCTTTCCACATTGAGGCGCCATTTTTTATTGATATTCTGGAGATTTCAAGGAAGCCGTACTTATTAATTGGTTGCTGTTGTTTACCAGGCTGTACAATTTTGTACCTAGCCGTACCATTGCAGAAAAGCTGTCCTTTTGCTTCCAGAGTAAATCGCCTTCTTTCTTCAGCACTAGGCTTCATCAAGTGGGGCGCCAATATCAAGGGAGTCATCATGTAGCATTTGGCAGAGAAGAAAGTGCATCAATCATTGTAGCCGTACCAAATCAAGGACATTCATTTATTGCAGCAAATCAGGTTTTCATCAAATAAAATACTGCCTTTTTGTTTTCATGTACTTGGATCTAATTTGTACTTGTTCCAGAAGTTGAATACATAGTCTGACATCGAAAATATCAATAGATTCAATCATTTCCAGAGTTATATAATTTTTATAGAATTTATTTGCAATTTCCTTCAAAATCGCCATCTTCATTATTTATGCAAAAAACTCAAAAACAGTCAAAAAACCAAAAACCTTCAAAAATATCAGAAAAACAGTCAGATCCGGAAGATAGGGGAAACTTGGGTTTCTACAATAAATTGGGATGTTACAAGATGCCTTTTGTATGTACTCGGCTTTTCTAGGTTTTCCTATTTGAATTCATTCCTTCTCTCTTTTAATTTAACTGTTTCTCAGTTTTGGTTTTAGATTGTTATATTCAGTTATCATAGTTCCTTTTAGGATTTAGCATCCCCGAATATTTACTGTAACTTGTTCTACTTAAGTCACATCGACCTGCTTAAGTCATCCGTATATATAGATAAAACTCATTCTCCCTTTCTTTCTTCTCAAGTTAGTGGACTTTTTGTAACAAGTATGACTTGTGCTACTAGCAAGAATAGAAAGTTGCTTCCTACATCAGTATCTTATTCTAGGCCTTGTCCCCAATAATTCTGCAATGTAATCCTGACTATTACCAGATTCTTTAGAACTAGTATTAATCGACCAGACTCTAATCCCTAACTTGAGCATTTTATCTTTATTGGTGCTACCACAATTTCTCTTTATATTTAACCGTCTCTCCTATTACTGGCATAAGGATAACTTTCATCCACAATGAAACGAAGGTATTTGTTTTCATCCACAATCAAATGATACTGTTTGAACATGTCACCACATCTAGACCTAGAGCTTTAAAGCACAATACCTACTTCAGAATTGTATAATGAAGATTTTAAACTGTATACAACACCTACTAGGGCTCTGACAGGGCTAACAAATTCTACTTTTCTCTCAACCGACACTTGTAACACGTTTGAAAATTTAAACGTATAAATTAAAACCTTCAAACAGAATTTAACATAGTTGATAACGAGCGCCGATTGCAAAATCTCGTGAGACTGGCCTTCTAGGATTTAAGCTTCAAAATACGACTTTAAACCAAATTGTTTTATGTAGTTACGCATGAGCATTAATTGCAAAAGAGGAAAAAATCTAAATAATGTTATTCCTTCTACTGTTTGAATTTCACGTTCATGCCATGAACCTGAGCCTCAGTAATTACCATTTCCAAGAGAGAAAAAGTAACAACAAAAGTTTATGCCAGGACTTGAATTGATTAAAGCTTTAGTTAAAAATTATAAACTAAAATATTCGTTACAAATTGCAAAAGACCTTTAATTCCCAGCGATGTTTGACCAGATCCAACGGCCATTAGAGCATGCTCGATCTGTACAAGCTTTCCGGAAGGGCTGTTCGTGAGCATCGAATACCACATTATTAGGAAAAAACAATTTAAAAAGAAATTTAAAAATAATAATACCGTGAGGAAATGGTACAGCTGAGAAAAGACAAGTTTAAATTGTGACGAAGAAAATACCTGAAAGTGGTGAGGGAAAACGAATACTGACTGTCTCCCATTGTTGACGTGTGCGGAGGAAGAAGAAAAAAGACAAGAAGCGATCAGCAAAACAAAAATGAGAAGTTGGGTAAGCGAAACAAGGGATGTAGAGAGGAAAAGCGTTGATCTATTCTCTCGTGTATTGCAGAAAAAAATTTCAACCCCTAATGTTCAGAGTTTCCGTGTCGCAGCGATAAGATTTCAGCAATAATGATAGGGGTTTTCAAAGTTTGTGTCACGGTTGAAGACAGGGTTTTCAGTTATTGTGTTTCAGCTGAGTTTTTATGCCGCAGCGTTTAGACAGCAGAGTATTGCAAGATATAGGGTTATTTGCAGAATAGAAACACCCCGGGCAGAGCTATAAATGGGTTTTACACATTTTAAGTGTAAATGCTAATTACTATTGAACGGTCCTAATCTACCCTTTGGTCCCCTGGTTGCTATCAATGAGAACTGGAAGCTTTTAATGATGTCTATGAGATTAAGTGATTTATAGGATTTCAACTGACCAACAAACCATAACATCTGATTTTGATTATATCATTAATCTTTTGTTATGAATTTTGATAAAGAAATCTATTGTTTTTGTTATATGTTCTTCGAACAAAGTTGTTAAAAATTCTACTTTTAGAGTGTTAGCATAGTTGATTCATTCAAATACTTTCTATATGACTATATGTAATATATTTTATTTCTACTAAAATATTGTTTGGCTTCTAGGGAAAACTTTGTCATCACATCAAAGCTCACTAAAGAATTTGATCGAACATCATTTTAAAAACATGTACTTTTGGGTTGGGACTTCATTTTTTGGTTAAGGTATCCCTAATGTTTGGGGAGAGTTAAAGGATTGTGATTTTCTTTCATTTTTCAATGAATTTAGTTTACATAGAAGTTTACTAAAGAATTTGGCATGGACTTCATTTTAAAAATGTGTACTCTTGGTTGGGACCTTGTTCATTGGTTAGAGTATCTCTAATATTTGGGGAAAGTTAGAAGATTGTGATCTTCTTTCATCTTCTACTATTTTAGCTCTTGTTATTTAGCAATTTTGTGTTTTGTTTTGTTTGGATTTATCATCTTAGGCTTGGTCTTGCTTGAACTTCAAAGTTAACTTTTTCCACCTACTTTTCTATGGATATGCATACTCTAAATCTTTATAAAAAGTAATATAAGACACTCATTCATCAAAAAAATGTGTTCATGTCTATATAAAACATACTGATGGCACCCTCTCTTGAAATGAGCAAAGAGAAGTGACCAAAAGAAGCATGAGGAGACGATATCTATCTTTACATAATTAGGGTAGTTGAATTACATAATCACTTTATGTTGGAGTGTAAAGCATAGAATGAAATTCAAGCAAGATATGCATATTCATTAGTAGCAATTTATTTATTAAATTTATTTAAAAAGGAGAAGGTTCAGAAAGCAAAAGAATTCATCATCAAGCTAAATAGCAAAAGATGAGTGTTGCAAAAAAGATAAAATGTCTAGATTAGTTGTACCATATGCTACCTTTGGCCTCGTGGGTGTTAAAATCCTTCTATTCTATTATATTTTATTCTTCAAAGTGAGTGATGCATATGTTCCATAATAGTGATCTTCCATTTTAAGTTAGTGACTAATGAAATGTACTTCATGTTTATATAAAAAATACTAATGGCACCTATTGATGGCCAAATTGACACAACAACATTTAAATAGAATATTTCTACTCTATTTCTCTTGAAAAAGATAGCTAATCCAAAGCCACCTATCATGACACTCTCCTCATCTGACAGGAAATCAAAGCACCTTACCTCATAATGTGAACCAAGAAGACGAATCTTACATGAGTCATCTACAACGAGGTTCGTTATGCAACTGGAATATTCATGTGCCAACATTGTTGCTTTCATCTTGGGCACAGAGTCACAAATTTTTTGGGTATCCTCAGAAGGACTAAGCAACAAATCACCCATGTTGTCAACTTGCAAGTTTCGCAAACCTACCTCCTCCTGAGACGAAGCATCATTGTCAGCACTCTCTTCAAACATGTCACCCAAAAGAGTTTGAAAATTAGTATCCAACTCATCATCATTAGTGGTAGAAATACTGGTACACGATACACTAGGATTTTCTTCGAACAACTCATTTGAATAAACGGAATCAAATCCAAGAAAACATTTTCTTAAGTTCATGTTTTTGCATATCATCAAATAGAATGTGCAAGTCAGCATAAGTTCATCACTATTAAGATCAAATTCACTAGTGCATGCTAAGTAGGGACTTTCTTCAAACATCACATTTGAATAAATAGAATCAAAACTAAGGAAACACTCCCCCATTTCATTATCTTCATCATGTTGAAGTAATTTAATGTCCAAGATAGCCTCTTGGTCATTTTCTTGACATTCTTCTACTTCATCCAGGTGAACTTTATCATACATTCCTCGTTGCAATAAAACACTAAACTCCTTCATGTCAATATTCTGATTAGCATCAAAATCCAATCTATTTTCTTAACTTACATAAATCTGATGTACTTGATCATTAAGCAACACTTGGTGAATCTGCATATCCATTTGACCTTCTCTTTTCAAAGAATCATTTTGGCATTCAAATTTTTGTCCTTGGCTAGGAGATTCATTTGCAATCTTATCCACAAGTGTGTTGTTTTCTATTTCAATATGTTCATTATTCAAATTAGTAGTCATTTTCATGTGTTAACTCATCACAAGGTGTTTCTTCCTTACCCATCATCATGAAAGAATCTATGAACGCATCGATAAACTCATTTTCCACATCTACCAAGTCTGCACCAAGTAGGGAGACTTTGTCAGTTGTTGGATCCATCTCAATGCAAGGATCAAGGTCATCAGATGATGGGGAAGATCTAAGCATGTTCTCACAGTTACTCTCATCATTTTAGATGGATTGATTATCATTTACATGTGTGCTAGTTGTTTCATGTTCCTCATTGAGTGGACAAGTATTCCAGGGATCTTCCATAAGTGTTCCTTCAATAGTGATCAGTTGTTTGAAATATAACTCCATCCTACCAAGGAAAACATGGCAATCCATCTGAGAATGTTGATTTGTTCAATGTATCCTACATCTAGTTGGC